>RJWH01006685.1:0-50648 GCA_004363575.1 Solenodon paradoxus
GACCCCCCCCCACCCCCCCACCCCGCCTCCGCCCCAACAAAACATCGTCTGCCCAGCTCCCTCCGTCCCCACCGCGCTCCCTCTGCCGTTCCCCAAGCCACTGCCGCCCTGTCCTCCAGAGGGCGCTGGCCTCCTCGGCCTCCAACACCGGCCTCCTAGCGCACTGGCCCCTGGGCTGAAGGTCCTTGGGTGTGTGATTACGGTAGTGGACTCTGACAGCTCTCCAGCCAGGAATCTTCCTCACTGGGTTTGATGCCTGGCCTCCTGGCCGGGGTCCCGTGGGGCAAAGGGCACGCTCCTCTCGAGCCTACATGGCGTGGGCACCAGTGATGCACAGTGGGCACACACATGCCCCTCGCAGACACACCGGTGGAGCCGCATGCAGGGAGGTGGGCCTGGGAGAGGCCCTGGCCGGGCTGAGGCAGACCTACCGTGGGCTCAAGCCGGATTCAGAATGACCGGTCCAAAAGCACCTGCTGAGGGCTGTGTGGGGACAGTAAAGGCTCAGCCAACATACGGCCACAAAGCATCGCGGTCCCATCCCCTGGCGCCAAATGTTGTCATAGAAAGGTGGCTTTGCAGAGGGAGGGGAAGGTGGACACCAGAGCTGTGGCAGGGCCTCAGGCTCACCCAGCCCCTCAAGGGAGCATGCCTGACAGCAGAGACTGAAGAGCTGCAGACAAGGTGACGCCAGGGGTCCTGAGAGCCAGAAGCATGGAGAGAGCCTCCCTTTCCTCCAATGCCGGCCCTCAAGGCTGACTGAAGGGACGCTGGGAGGGCTGCCCGCTCTTGCCAGCTCAGCTCAGAGCCTTCAGATGCAGAGACCAATGTCCCTGAAGGCAGGCCAGCAGGCTCTTCCAGAAAGGGTCCCCTTGAAAGTGTGTTCTAGTTGAAGAGCAGGGCAGTCTGCTGGGACCACACACCTCTGCCCTCAGCACGGCATCTGGCAGTAGGGACGGGAAGCCAGAGAGCATGTGCCAGCAAACTGCTTAGGGCTCAGAATTTGCATTGCATATAATTTTTAGTCATTTTACTACGTCTCTTGTTTACATTTCTCTGTGCAATTTCGGAGACTGAACTCACACCTCAGCCTATGTCCCCACCGCAGCCATCGCCAGCGTTCCAGCATCCCTCCCCACCCCCGTCAGTCATCATCTCATGTCCGAGAGCTTCTGCTGGGGTTGATCTGCTTCACTCACTCCAGTCCACTGTGATTGTGATGAAACCGTCCTGTGCTTCTCTTTTTCTTTCTGACTTATTTCACCTCACAGGAGCCCCTGCAGTTCCATCTCGATTGTTTAAAAAAGCTGCATGGAATTCCAAGGAGACTGGACCACGACCTGTTTACCAGTTGTCTGTGGACGGGCCTTTGGGTTGTGTCCATATCTTGGCTCTTGTGAAGTGTGCTGCTGTGAAATCTGGGTTCAGGTGTTCTTCCTGACGGAGATTCCATCCTTGGGGTGTGTGCCCAGGAGTGGGATTGCTAGATCACATGGCACATCCATCTTTAGCATTTCATATAGTGTTAGGTTTCCCAAACTATTATTATTAAGATTGTGACCATTTTCTAGCCACTGAAAAATGGAAAACTTACGCAGCCAGACAGCACCGGTGACAGGATAAGGTCAGGACAGAGACGTCGGACCGCTGCTTCCTGCCCTGAGGAGGACTGACAGAAACAGGTCAACTCGCGCAGATTTTCACCGAGTCTGACTTTGAACTCTGACGCTCATCTGTCCCTTGGATTGCAGATGGGCGCCTCGCTCTTCGCCAGTAACATCGGCAGTGGTCACTTCGTGGGGCTGGCCGGCACGGGAGCGGCCACAGGAATCGCCACCGTCACGTTTGAATGGAACGTGAGTGACATGGCAGGCTTCTTCCCTCCGATCAAAACCCCAGCCCAGTATGCTTTTCTGGGAGTCGTTTAGGATGCTTGTCCGTTTCGTTGTGTTTTGATCTTTCGTTCTCTCCTCCTACTCCTCGTCTGACCTTCCAGAACCTTCCCGTGTGGCCCCATCAGGTGACATTACCACCCCCTCTGAGAAGGCTGCTGTGGCTGTCCCTACCACGGGTGTCATTTCTCTGAGTGCACCCCCACTTTCACGGGGCCTCCTTGATCGCTTTAACTCTCACGTCCAGCTTGCTTCCCGGCGGCGAGCAGCACTGTGGGCCAGCTCTGTGCTGCGGGCAGGGCATCGTGGAAGCTTTAATGGGCTCAGGAAGTGATCCCGGACCGTCACAAATGCACGCACCTCTCCCTTGTTGGAGATGTCGGCCCCTGGTGTCAGGGACACCAGAAGGGACCCAGCTTCCAGACGTGCACTGCACCCCAAGCTCGTTTTGATAGAACCATGAACGTGAGGACGGAGTCAGCCTGTGGCTTGTCCCCTGGGGGTGATTATCAGACTGCCCAGAGTCTGGTCCTTTCAGCCGGTGACCCTGGGCTTCCTTCGTCTCTGCCGGCTCAGGGTCCCCTGCATATGACAGGATAAGTGTGCTCGGAGGGGCTGCCTCACCCGGCTGTCGTGAAGGCACGTGAGCGACACATGTGAAGGCTCCGCAGTGGCAGTGCTGCCAGCACTCGCGTGGCTTGGCGGGCTGGGAGCAGTCTTCCGCCTCCAACGTCCTTCTCATCGCTTGGCCCCTGGGCGTAGCGCCTACCCTCCGAGACAACTCCTTCGGGCAAAGGTTACAAGGTTCTCCAGGGGTCCGAGTGGACTCAGGTCTCTAACCTTCTGTCCATTCTTCTCCTCACCTCTCTGTCTCACTCTAAGTCCCAGGAAACGGTGGGCTTTGGGTCACAGAAACAGAAGGAAGGGACCCACACTGTCTGGAGAGGGTCCTGGCAGAGAGGGTCTGAATTCAAGCAAATTTCGTTTCCAGACTCAGGGCTCATCACCCGCAAGCCAGACCCTCTAACGTGACGCTCTTGTCTTGGTTTCTTGCAGTCGGTGTTGCTGCTGGTGATCCTGGGGTGGCTGTTTGTCCCCATCTACATCAAGGCAGGGGTGAGTACACGTAGGGGCGCAGCACACCTGCCAGGCGTACCTGCGTGGCACATGCTTGCTCGGTCGGCTGCCCCTCGTCATCTGCTCGCCATGCTCTCTGCTCAACCGTGAGACCCGGGGCACGGCTTGTGCCCGGGCGGCTCTGTGGGCGGCTCTGTGGGCAGCTGCGGTCAGCCGTCCCCACGCCGGCCAGCACACCGCACGCCCCTTCACCCTGACGTCTGCGTTCTGACATGTGCAGCGGCTTCCTTGAGCGACGCGTGGCGGACTCTCCCACAGCCACCACGGCCCTCCGTCGCCCTGGGTGCTGCCTGCCGACCTGACCGTGGGCACTGCGTCCGGGCGTCCCGGGCAGGAGGGTCCCAGGGGACTCTCTCCGCTGAGAGAGCGTCCCCTTCCGCAGGGACCCGCGTCCCACAGAGCTCGCCACGTGCTCTTGGACGTGGTCCCGCAGTTTCTGGGAGGGCCCCTTGCTGTCTCCGATGAGGGCACAGGCGTGGGTTGTTCTCTGACGGGGAGGGGACAGCGATGGCTCGGCTGCCGAGAGGACACTGGGAGGCCGCACGTCCGTGCCGCGTGTCACAGAGCCCATCTCGTCAGCGTGACCCGCGGGGGCCTCCGCAGGAATTCACTGCGCTTCTCTTCGATAAAGAGAATCCACAGTGACCAAAGGGATCCACAATGTGCTCAGCGCAAGCTATCACGTAATCACAGTTGTGTCCATTATTTGCAGGTAAGTTTGCCGCTGCCACACTGCTCGTTGTGGGCAGAATCGTAAACATGTTTGCTGCCAAACAAATGAACAGACGAACAGAAATAAAGTGCTGGACGCTGGCAAGAGGCCCGAGCTTCGGGGGGGCGGGGCAAAGGCGGTGGGTCCAGGGGGCCGCGCTGGGGCCGCTGGAAGTCGGAGGGCGATGTGCTGTCGCGTGTGATGCAGAACGAGCCTGCGTGCTGTCTCGTGGATCACAGGTGGCTGCATCGGAAAGAACTGCCTGTTGAGTGTCACCAAATGCTGTGGTAGAGACTTCGCAGCCACCTTCAGTTTTTTGTTTTTTATTATTAGTGAAGGGATACTGCGTTTTGACATTAGCTTGTTTCCAGGTAGGCATAGTAGTATTTTCACATTTACACGGAGCACAGTAGGTTTATCATTATCCCCGCTCTTTTTTCTCCCTTCATTTACAGGTAATTCCCTTCATCCCATTTCCACCCCCACCTGCCCCATCACTTCGGTGCCCCCGATTTGCCTTTTTGTTTCTCACCATTACGAGTCCTTAGCTGTTTGGAGTCGTGTTCTCCCTCTCTCCCTCCCTGTCTCTGTCTCTCTGTCTCTGTCTCTGTCTCTGTCTCTCCCTCTCTCTGTCTCTCTGTCTCTGTCTCTCTCTCTCTCCATTTAATGTTGTTTAATTTACGATGTTCATTTGCTTCCTGTCTCTTTACATATCACACGAGTGAAATCATATGCTGTCTGTCCTGCTGGCTGTCTCTCTGAGCACCATTCTCCTCAAGCCCAACCATGTTGCTGCAAATGGCAGAGCTCTCCCTTTTGTTGGCTGCATAGTATTCACTTCGTATTTGCACCAGATCTCCTTTATCCGCTCCTCTGTTGATGGGCATTTAGGTAGTTTCCAGCTCTAGCGATTGCGAATTGTGCTGCAGTGAACATGGGGTCCACGTATCTCTTCGGATAAGTCTAGCTTCATATTAAACCCCCACTTCATGGACAAGAAAATGAAGCTTCGGGGAGGTTGTCATTTGCCAAATGTCATCCTTTTCGTAAATGTCAGAGGTGGAAACAAATTCCAAGCTTGACTCCGACACCTGTGTCGCTCAGCTTTGGGCCGTCCCACTCAGGAAAAGTGACGTCTGCGTGCGCTGTCTCTGCAGGTGATGACCATGCCGGAATACCTGAAGAAGCGCTTCGGTGGGAAGAGACTCCAGATCTACCTCTCCGTCCTCACCCTCTTCATCTGCGTGGCCCTGAGAATCTCGGTGAGGGCGACGTCTCCGGGCAGGACAGCTTCCCAGCGCCGCCCGGGGGGTGTCTAGGACGGCCTGGGGTCTCTGGACCACGTGTTTAGGGGGAAAAGGGAGCTTCCGAGACCCCGTGTTCTGAGGAAAAGACTCACAAGTCATGAAAAGCCCCTGAGCGGAAGCCCCCACCTTTTCCTCATGCAGAACAAAGTGGAAACACAAATGTCTCGCTCAGGTGACAGCCACCTAGCGGTGGAAAAGGAGAGCTTCCTGCCCTCGTCTCCACTGGCAGCAGCCTCTGCGTTCTCTCTGTCAGCCCGTCTAGGGTTGTGTTTTCCTTTGCAACTTGCTTGCCCTACCTGTGAGCCAGAGGAAAGGACTTCGCACCACAACGCGGCCTTCCCGGAATGTGCTCTAGTCTAACTACGACGGCCCCCGTCACACGGCTGTCACACATGAGTGTTACAAGAACTTAAAACGTGTAAGGCTGTGCCAGCCTGCATGCGCTGGAGGGGCAGGGGGCATCGAGCCTGCTGGCGGGGGGCCGCGGTCAGCACGGGGCAGGGGGCATCGAGCCTGCTGGCGGGGGGCTGCGGTCAGCACGGGGCAGGGGGCATCGAGCCTGCTGGCGGGGCCTGCGGTCAGCACTGGGCAGGGGGCATCGAGCCAGCCCCGGGATGGATGTCGGGACGGCGGAAGGAAGCTCCGGGGCCCACGGTGTCCCAGGCTCTGCGCCACATGGTACAGGGCGTGGTCCCAGCGGGCAGCGCTTCTCCCCCAGCTCCACCATCGGCACTTGAGGGGCTTGCGGGCCACGAGCAGGTGACGGGCTGAGTGACAGTGGGCACAGCGGCCCATGAGCCTTCTAGATGTCAGGTCCCACAGATGGGGCGGGGATGATGTGAAGGGAGTTGGACGGAGGCGCAGGCAGGGCCCTGAGTGGGTGTGCAGGGCCGGGGCTGCTGGGCCGGCGGGACAGCAGCAGTGGAGCCGCTCTTCCTGCAGAGGTCCCGTGCGAAACGCATCTTGATCATTCCTCTCACACACGGCGTCTTGTGTTCCTAGCAGCTCTGACAGCAGACTCTGTCCCGGTTACTCATTAAACAAATCACTGAAAGGATTTCAAACAGACCAGCTGTCCCAGTGTTCACGTGCCCCAGGTCAGAAAAAGATCACCTTCTGGATGGTTCTCAGCCTCAAGCAACACCTGCATTCAGAATTAGAGACATGATGCCCTTTACCCCCCGATTATTTCAAGCTGTGCCTTAAAGGCACGGCTGGTCTTTGAGAAACGGCACTGCCATGCGCAGAAGCAGGAGCTCAACTTGGCTGCAAACTGTCCTCCAGGGTATATGCACCTGTCCACAGCTGTCTGAAGAACGTTCTTTCACAGCAAAGAAAATCACGCATCATGCAATGCCTCTGTTTTCAAGAGAAATCATCATTTTCAATCATTGTGAATTGAGTCCCATAAATTTGTAGACATTACAAGGGCTAAAATGGCAAACTTTACTTTGCCATGAAAAAAATAATTATTGGTAATGAAAGTGACAATTTTATGATTCCAAAACCATCAATTTAATGCCTTAACTGCACCAAAGTCAAGGCATTTATAATAGGATGGTGTGTGTTTTATAGGCAGTTGGTTGGGCATAAATTCACAGCTCCTGACGCTGTGGTGGATAATCGCCCCCGTCCCGGAAATCAGTGTGAACGTGGCCGCCGGCGGTCAGACAGCTGCGAGCACGAGTCATAGAAACTCAAACGCAAGGAGCAACATCGCAGCACTTTATATCTGTTCTGAAGCGATAAGTAGTTTTGGGAAGCTACCTAATTTGGAACAAAGGACAACTTTCCTTCACGGTTTAGTCGTTGCAGTCGTTGAAAACCTTGCCAACAACTAGCAGAAAGTTTCTTATGTTTGTAAAGCAGAGTTAGGTTCTAGACTCAGACCATCAAGAAAAGAGTTTTCACCAACACCCAAGCCTGGTGAGACCGTGAAACAAAGCTTTATCTCAAATCTGGGAGGTGGAATCAACATCTCCTGTGCAGCCTTCCCAAGGAACCAGTGATCCAAGGAACCTACTTCTGCTCTTCTGATCTGTTGTCCTTTCCCCGCCTCTTCATGCTTCCCTTTCCCCCGATTCCATCGCCCATCCTTCTGCTCATTGCAGGATACACCCTCCAAGTCGTCGTCTCTCCCGCTTCCACAAGGAGCCCTGGAGCGAACTCCAGCCCCGGCTGAATTCAGCTTCCCACTTCCTCTGCACCTGCGCCCAAGAATTCTACTTCGTGTTTCTGACTAGCACAGTTATATGCTGTTTCTCAGTGTTTGCTTGTGTTTTGTTTAGGGTTTGGGTCCTTGGTATGGAAGCTGGAGGGGTCATTGTTGAAGGGGCAGATCCAGTGGGGCCAGCTCAGTGTGCAATGAAGAAAGATCAGAGAAACGGACGCACCCTTCAGGGGAGCATGGGGCTCAACTGAGCAGGGTGCATCCTGCATCTTGAGGTCCCTCTACAGGATGCCCTATTGGACGCCAAATCTTAACCAAGAATCTGTGTTTCTTAAGACTTTTGCCCTGGTCCTCTCAGTGACTATTTTAAGCTTCCCACAACATTTTTAGCTGCGGGACCTCTGCCTCTTATTAGAAAACCTCACCTCCTACTGTATCCAGAAAATTAAGGCACAAATAACTCATCCCTCCAGCCATACAAGTAATCTGTATGTGCCTTACTCTCTCCTCTGTCCACCACTCTGAGCATCAGGAGCCTTCTTTCTGGGCAAAGGCCAACTCCTCAACCAGTGCCCACTCGATCCTATGTCTTCTCAGTGCCTCTGGCTACTTGTTTCATAACCACCCCATCAACTTTTACACGTTTGTTGCTGCTACCTCCAGACATGCTCAAGTATCTTCCTTCCTACACAAGCTATTGCTTTATTCTGTATCTTCTCCACCTACGACTCTGTTTTTATCATTTATCAGCTACAGTTATGAAAAAGAAGTCTACATAAGCTGTAGTGTAGACATTTCTCACCTTCCATCCACTCAGTCCTCATTCCTCTCTATGGACTGTCCAATCATAGATCCTCTGAGAAGAGACTTAGCTTCCTAGGAGTTCGTCACTGGGCACAGAGATGACATGTACAACTAGAGAAGATATTAATGAGAAGTCATACTTGACTAGCTGAGTGATGCATCTTTCTTTCCCATCCCGATGTTTCCCTTTCAGTCCGACATATTTTCCGGAGCCATATTCATCAAGATGGCCTTGGGACTGGACCTCTACTTGGCGATTTTCATCCTCTTGGGTATCACAGCTGTTTACACGATCACCGGTGAGTCTGCAGGTTGAGCTCAGTCATACTCTTCTCTTCTGGTCAACTTGCAATGCACGCTTCAGTACTAGCCTCACTATGACCAAAGTAAAGATGCTATTTTTGAACTACAGTGAGAATCAGGTACCAACTCCAAAACACAACTAGAGCAAAAGAAGCAGAACCCTGAGTATTAGGTGTGTGAGCACCTTGATTCCCAATAGACAAGAAGAAGATGGATAGGGTGGGAAATGGTGATTTTGCTTAATTGTCTTCAGTACCAAACGGGGAATTGGAATCCAGCATGTTATGCATATGGAAGGTCGGGATGAACTAGCAACTCAGAGATGAGACTGTTAAATCCAAGGCAGTGTTCAAGTGACTATGGAATGCCAGGGCTCTAAATGGCAGAATGAGGAATGGAGATCCCGAGGTGAGGGTGGGAAGGTGTTGGCAGCTGCTCATGTAGGCTGCTCTGAGCCAGAAACACTGGTGCATGCTACCATGGGAATTATACTCTACTGCATGGATTGGAAAAATTAAGAAAAATAATGGCTTGCACAATCAAGACAGTTCTGAAACCATTTTCATATGTTGAACAAATGTTTTCAGAACATGAGAGAGATGAGGGCATGACTCTCCTGTTTTCAGATCAGCCTTGTTTCCCAAAGACATGCTCATAAAGGAAATATCTTCTTGACTGAGAGGCTAGTGAGTTCCCAGTGGAAAGAGAAATTGTTGTTTCTGTACAATATTACAACAAAACACGAACAACCACTATGCCTGGTGTTTAACTGATGAAACAGTATGTTCCAACATTATAGCAAAAATAGCTTTGCCCATTTTTTGAGAGCAAGGCTGCTGTGCTAAATGGAGTGAATTCAGTGATTATTAAAAGAAACTCATGATATCAAAATTGTTCCCTTTTCTTGATTTAATATGCAAAAACTCACACAAAGATGGGGCACCACAACAGTTCACAGAAATGTGAGTCAAGGTAAGGCAAGGAACACAGGAGGCTCAAGGAGAGACATAGGACAAAGGAGAAAATGACGGCGAGAGGACTTAGGTTCCAGCCAATGTCTGAGATGTTTTCTGGGACTGGTAGCTGGGAACTTGGAGGTGAAGGCACATAGACTTGGTCCCGGAGACAAAGCTTCTGGTTCTTTTCTTTCTCTCCACAGGGGGCTTGGCCTCTGTTATTTACACAGACACCCTGCAGACTGTCATCATGCTGATAGGCTCTTTCATTCTCATGGGATTTGGTGAGTGATCACAGCGGAAGGAGCAGGGCCTGGGGCCCAGCAGCCATGGCACTTGTGTCTGTTGAGTTTGTCTTCTCTTTACTGCTGCTTCCCAGTTATTTCTGTCTGATGACTTTTATGTAACATACCATTTACGTCACTGAAATGCCTACCTAACTTCCTTCTTGCGCTACTATCTCAGCATGAGGAAACGAGGGAGAATTTTACTTCCTTTAAAAAAAAAAAAGGATTGCTCAGGCAACTGTCTTGTTCGTTCTCAGCCTTTCTGTCTGCAGATGGGCAGCGTCAGCGTCACTGGGCCAGGAACTTCACAAAGTGCTGGTGCGTAGGACTCAACGCACAGAAGCCCTCCGTTTGCGTTGAGTCATCGTACAGGGAGGGAATGCATGCTGGATAGTGAGCACTAACGATAGGGTCATGAATGATAAACATTATTAAAGCACTTTTCTCACTGTATTGTCAGAATACACAAATACACTTGGGTTTTTCTTCATGTCTCCTGTACATCGTCAGTTCATTCTCTTGAGTAGGTCATACAAGCACCGTTGACTAATTTAATTCAGTTTTTTTTGTTAAATTTTGTTTTATTGCCTTCGTTTTACAATTTTCGATGGCATTGCTTTATCTTCACGTAGAAAATCCATGAACACGGTGAAACGAGCGGAAGGGTGAAAGCAAATGTCCGCCCATCTTTCCCTGCTCCTGCAGCCGCCACGCCCACCCCCTCGGCTGCACTGAACACAGCAATTCTGCCCATGCCGGCACCTGTCACAGAGCTTGAAGCTGTATGAAACAAAACCCAATAAAACTGCAGAGACAACAAATCCACAATGAGAGCTGGTGATTCCAGCACCATAAGGGTGCCACCAGCTGCATGTGATGATTTACGTTTAAATTAACTGAAATTTGAAGTGCAGGCTCTCATCGGCCTTGCCTTATTGCAAGCCCCACATCTAGTGGCTGCCGTATGGAACAGCGCCATGCAGAACAGCTCTGCCCTTGCAGCAGGGTCTATGGCACAGCGCTGCTCCGGAGACAGCTTCTAGTACCGGTGTCGTATGGACTTTTTATTTAGTTAGCCAGACCATCTACCTTATCAGTGTTCAGGTTCTCTGGTTTCTGACCGCAGTGATGCACTCCGTGGCTTCACTTTCGCCAAGTCTCATCGCTCCCATTCTTAGGCTGAGGATGGGGACTCTTTCAACTCCAAGGTCTCCCATGTATTTTTGTGGCAAACCATATTCCCCTTTTCACAACAATCTCCTTGTATTGTGTCTGTCCTCCACGGGCTTGAGTTCCTTCTTTGCACACTCATTTTGCACGTAATCCCAGCGCCATCTTTGGCACATATAAACATGCTGTTACTCAATCAAGCAACCAATAAATAAGTAAACTACTGACAACTGCAACTCTGCAAAGGTAGGGCGCTCTGATGAATTTTGCATCATTTGATAATGCCTTGACTCATCTTTCTAAGGTTTCCATCCATTATGACTCTTTTCTACATCTGACCAACCTTTCCAGACCCCCAATGGGCTGAGTCTCACCATTTCTCCTCACTACACATCAAACCAACACCTCCAATGTCTGTTCCTTATCTTCCCAATGTTTTATTGTTGCATAGAACACAGTATTGCTCCAGGAAAATAGACTGTGTATAAGGTCAAACCAGCTAGGCTCTGCGTAGGAAGGGGAGTCATGGCTCCCTGATTCATTCTGTGGAGTTGGGATAATTCTGTTAGACTTACTTTCTTAGCTCATCTTCAGGTTGGTTTCTGCTCTAGATGGCTGTGAGATATCAAATCAGTCTAGTGAATGACAGTATAATTTTTGTCATAAAGTTGGACACTAAATCAACATTTTCAGAAGCACCAGAGGAGAAAAAAATCAAGAGTGATTTGCTCTCAGCACGTTGTGAAAGTAAATCAGAGAACCGGGACCAGTGGAGATGCTATAAAGACGTGGATCCCGGAAGACACTGAGGATTCCATGGGGTTGATAGGTTCTTAGGCACCTGTCCCACAAAGACATAATTTTGAACACCAGGTGTCTTCGGTTTCTGAAAACATCTCATCTTATCCAATGTCCTTTCAGCATTTGTGGAAGTTGGAGGCTATGAGAGCTTCACAGAGAAGTACATGAATGCCATCCCGACCGTCGTCCAGGGGGACAACCTGACCATCAGTCCCAGGTGCTACACTCCCCAAGCGGACTCCTTCCACATTTTCCGAGACCCTGTGACCGGGGATATCCCCTGGCCAGGAATGATATTTGGAATAACCATCGTAGCTACGTGGTACTGGTGCACAGACCAGGTGAGCGTGTGAGTGTGCGCCGTGTGACGCGCTTGTGGTCATTTGTTGTTGTTCTTATAGAAAAGCATCTCATTTACACTTTTCACACACACAGCATTTGAAAGGTCAAACACATCTGCAAAGCTTGTAATGAAAAATGACCGTCTGAATCCCTTTTTCTCTCTGCCCTCTTCTTTTGTCCTTCAAAGACACTTTCAGCTCTTTCAGTGAACTATTTTGGCATGTATTTCTATTTTCTAAATTCTGGCACTTAACATGTGGTCTAGGAACCACTGGGTATGGCTGTCCCCTTGATGCTCATCAGAAATAACCACCCTCAGATGCCACAAAGATGCCCAGAATCAGAATCCGTTTGGAAACGTGGTCTCCAGACCATGTAAATAAATGTCGTATTGCTCCCTCTTGGGTCTCGCAGTTTTAGAGTGTTTCTGTTCATTCTGTTCTGTTCATTCTGTTCATAATCCCCAGACGAGGTTTTCACTGCGCAATGTTCTGTCTCAATCCCACACAAGCCCATCCCCTGTTCTCCAACCCTCCTGACAGAGCTAGGTCATAGTTTGCTGAGGTCAGCATTCATTGCTACCATTTTTGTGCTGCCATAAAAGGAAGCTCTCAGCTGAAAAACAGGATATTCTCTCACTGAGTTTTCCTTAGCTTTTTTATTTTTCTAGAATATTAGTTTTTGGTTCTAAATTTTCTTAGTCATCATTACTCAATCCTTGTGCAAATTACCTAAATCCTTCCTCAACACTTGCAAATATATCAGACACTCTACCCACTCTTTTCCTCCTTTTCTCCCAGACCTGTGGGCCTCTCATGGTCTCCAGTCTGTCCTGGTGCGCAGGGCCCGCTCTGCACAGGCCCCTCACTACCGTGGCTGAGACTGACTTTCCCTCGTTCTTGCACTATATCTCTGACGACCAGGATCCCCATCATCTCCCTTCTTGGTTCATTCCTTCTTCCAAGGTAATTGACTTCTCTGAGGAACATGGAAGAGGCATTTATTGTGACATGCTTGTTTGAAGATATCTTCATCCAAACTTCCCTGAGTTGACCCTTTGGCCAGCTACTCACTTCTAGGATGAAAATAATTTTCCCAAAGTTACAGATTCCTTGTCTTCTGACCCCCACCATACCTGTTTTGAAGCCTGGCGTTAGTCATTGGATGTGACCCACCTTTCCTCTCTGGAAACTTGCTTTTCTTTTCTCCTTAATGTTCTGAAATTTCACCACAATGTACTGTTGCATGTGGGCCTCTCGTGGTCCCCGGGCCACTGTGAGCCTGTTTAATCCAATAATGGATGACTGAGATAATTTAGGGTGCTCTTTCCTTGATTTCTTCCCCTTCATTTTCACGTGTGCATCTTCCATCAGGCCTTCCCCCTCGGTCTCTCCAGAGTCTTATCTTTCTCCCCATATTTTGTCTCGTGGTCTTTTGCCCTACTTTCTAGGAGACCCTTCAGTTTTTATCCTCCCATGCTTCTGCTTTTGTTTTTATGACTTGTGAGATCTTTTTTCACTTTGTTTTCTGAAATTTTTTATAGAACTTGAGGAGTTTTTAATCAACTTTATTCAGGAATCATTGCATCATAACCTTATATAGATGTAAGATGTGTGCATCGTCAATAAATCAGCATCTGTGTGTAGCACATTAATCAATCATTTCGGTCCTTCCTTCACTATGCAGCTAATAATGCCTATTTTTAATGCGTGAAAAGGAGAAGTCGGACAGTTACTCTGTGTGACCCTGGTACAGCACCTCTAGTATCCTTCTTTGGTTATGTTTCCAGCCTAAGAGAGAGAAACAATTTCTCCCGAGGGTTTTTCACTCTGCTCTAACATCAGGTTATGAGCTTAAATGAAAATCTGGTTCCTTTTGATTTTGATTCTGATTTGACTTTATTCGAATTTGAGGGGTTCTTTTTTGGTTGTTTTTGAAGTTTTTCCTCAATTGTTTCTGTCAATTAAGCTTACAATTGTACCTTTTAACCCACCTGGAATCAATGCTAGGATGGGATCTGGTCTTATTTTTCTCTACATAATGGACTGATTTTCATAAATGAGCTACCAGAGTGCATCCTTTCATTGCTGATTTGTGGAGGCATCTTTATGGTTGACATCTGACCGCCTGACCTGCTCCCTAGAAGGGGCCTCGCCTCCACCCTAGGCCTCATGCCTGACCCCACCTGTTCGCTGGAAGTGCTCTTCCCCCACCTGTACCCCCACCGGTCACCCGACCCTCATCAGGGAAGACATTGCTGCTGCCCCTAATACATGTGTCTCTCCCAGGAGAATTAAGCACAAACCTCATCCCTATTTTCTGACTTGAGAAGAAAAATTCCAAAAGGTTATGACTTCATGGGTCAAAATCCTGCCTTACTAGAAAACTCTTAGTTGGGAGATTACACTATTGGAGCAGAAACTATGAAACTCTCTGCCTTCATATTCCTGGAGCCACCATATTTGATTCCTAACTTGATGAGGTCCTCAGAATATGCTGAAGAAATCTAGAGGGGGATGTTTCAAGCCTGAGAATGGAATAGTCCTGTGGCCATTGACTTGATTTCCCAAGGGGACAACTGTCCTATAACAGTAGAGAAATATCCCTAAGAAGGTGGCCCATTTGGCCTGTAGTGTTCAGTCCCGGTGTAAACCCACCAGTGGTGGAAAGATCAGCAGTGAAGCTTTGTAACTGGAGGAGCTCATGGGCATTGTGACGCAGCCTGGGGACAGCAATCGTGCTTCAGCGGTCGTGTGAGCGTTCGTCTGTGCTCCAGGGTCTTCCAGACATCACAGCAGAGATTCAGAACGCCCAACGTGAGCAGCCCTGTTTAAACAGGAGAAAACTTAGGCTCACAGAAGCCAAATGTTCACCTAAGAGGACCACGACTTTGAGTCCTGGTTTTCCTCCAAAGCCCATTCCTTTCTCCTCACCATGACCCCGTTTTTTATTGTAACGTTAACCCCTGAAGAGCAGTCTCCCCTTCCTTGAAGCCATCTTCTGGTCGTTTCGCTGGCAGGTCATCGTGCAGCGCTGCCTGTCGGGGAAGGACATGTCCCACGTGAAGGCCGCCTGCATCATGTGTGGGTACCTGAAGCTCCTGCCCATGTTCCTCATGGTGATGCCGGGAATGGTCAGCCGCATCCTCTACACAGGTGAGTTCGAATTCAGAAACTCTTTTTCAGGACTGCATGCTGACAAGGGTTTAAGATCGGATTAAACCCTGATAAACTAAAACATATATTAGGCAGGGAAGTAAAAGCAGAATTCCCAGTG
The DNA here is from genome assembly GCA_004363575.1 of Solenodon paradoxus. Taxonomy (NCBI): domain Eukaryota; kingdom Metazoa; phylum Chordata; class Mammalia; order Eulipotyphla; family Solenodontidae; genus Solenodon; species Solenodon paradoxus. Next base: position 15,158 of record RJWH01006685.1, read on the forward strand.
GCGAGGAATCTTGTGCAGAGGGTCAGAAGTAGGAAAATGTGGCCTAGTTGACTCTTCCTCCTTTACGTTGTGGGCCTGTCTTCTTCAGTCTGAGAGATCTGTTTCCGCAGGTGAGTTGGGTTCAAGCCCATCTAGAGGATAATGTAGGAGGGCCCTGCGGATGAGGCAGAACTTGGGAATGATGTGTAAGCGGCGGTGGTGGCTGCGTCCAGGGCTTCTCTGACTGAGGAGGTCTCAGATAAACTTGGACCTTCTACGGAAGGTGGACCCTCTCCTTTGGAGTTGGATTGTTTGAGGAACTTGAATTTCTGAGTTAGCTAAGAGTAACTACTAATGCTGAGAATCTTCCTAAAAAGTCAGCTTTCTTTTTTTATCATGAAGAATGAAGGAGACATCAGCAAGTAGTTCTTGGCTAACAGAGGCCTCGGTTTTCATGGGGCCATTCTCTCAAGCTGCCAAGAGTCCACTCTGTGATCAATGGGGCATCAGTGGATTTGTCTGAGATATGGTTGAGATAAAACCAAGTGGCGTCACGTCACACTGCAGCCCTGCAGCCCTGCTGGCCACCACAAAGCACGTGTAGGTGCCCGGCCAGCAGAGACTGGCTGCAGACACCAATGCACTCCTTCCTGACGGGAAAACCGCAAGCAAGGGACGGAAGGTGCTCAAACCGTGGGTGTGTGCCGAGGTCACCGTGTTAAATACAAAAGCAGAGCACCAGATGTCATCTCCACGATCCCCACCTTTGTGCAAAAAGAAGTTTCTCTGCAGAAAAGGATGAGAAAGAAGTTTTTGTGAAGCGAAAAGAAGCTGTGTGCTGAGGGCCTGAGTCATCTGGGTGGTTCTCACTCCGCTTTGGCTGTCTGCTGTATTGTTTAGTCAGACCAAGAGGTGTCACCAAGGTCTTATGCAGCGGCCACATGAAGCAAGACATCATGTCCCATGGGGCGGTCAGCCCAATAACGCTCACAAGCGACGCCTCTCCTTGGAGGCCGGTGGGAGGCCCTGGGCCAAACGTGACTGGACACGGGACTCACGTCCTGGGTGCCTCTGTGACGGCCGGTGTTTTACGCCCGGAGTTCTGCGCTGCTGGGAGGACCAAGGCCCTTGCAGCTTCTCTGGCAACTGGAATCAGCTCCCATTTGCTATGGGGCTCCCACTGGGCCCCCTCCCACAGGGCAGCCCGCCCTCACATCAGGACAGAGGCGCTGCCAGTGTGAGACGCGAGGAAGGCTTGTTCCAGGCTCAAAGGGACCAGATCATAGTCGGGAGTTCAAGGTGAATCTCCAGGGTCCAGGGTTCCTCCCACCCACAATCTGACGGCTCATCTCTATGCCCAGTGGCTGGATTTTGATTTTACCCGTCTGGGCTGCACTCACTGAACCCACTCTTCTGAATCCCTCCTCAGAGAAGGTGGCCTGTGTCGTCCCCTCCGAATGTGTGAAACACTGCGGCACTGAGGTCGGCTGCAGCAACTACGCTTACCCGATACTAGTGATGGAACTGATGCCAGATGGTGAGTACCTGTCCACGTTCCCGTGAATGAAAAACGAAGTGCTGGTCAGCCTGAAAAAGCGAGGGGAATCCTACCACTTGCAAAATTGGAGGACATTATGCAAAGTGAAGTGAGCTGACACAGAAAGATAGATGCTGTTGAAGGTGCCACTAGTTGGGGAAGCTAAAGAAGTCATAGGCGGAGAGAAGAGAGGTGCCTGTCAGGGTCTGCGGAGGCCATGGGTGCGGGCAGGGTGCGAGCCGATGCTGGTCGCCGGGCGCAAGCTTGCAGCTATAAAAAGAGTAGGTTCTGGCACCTGGTGTAGAGCATGGAGATGATGGTTGATTATAATAATGTTTATAGGCTTGAGAACAGACCTCAAGTATTCTTACCCAGAACAAGTGTCTGTGAGATGAATCAGTTCATTAGGTTTGTTACGGTAATTATTTCGCAGTGTTTCTGAATATCAAACATCACAATGCAAGCCCTTAATACATCTGATTTTTATTTGTCAGTCACACCTCAATGGAGCCAGTGTTCATGCTGGAACTGCCTCAGGGGGGCCGTGAGGAAGGGCCATGGTTAATCCCAGTCATTCTCTCCTCCGCTAATTCAGCTACATTCATCGGGCATTTCCTGACCACCTTCCAGGAGCTGCCAGTCCTTTTCAGATCTAACCTCGCTCTATTTCATTTACAGCCACTAATTAAGTTCCTTCACTACACCAGACACTGCACTGGGGCTTAGTAAGATTCTAAGTAGGTACATACTTGATGCAGACATGATCCCTTCCCCCTTGGAACTTGCATTTGAATTTCATGAGGTAGAAAATAATCCATGCATATGAAACGAGTACTTATTAGGATGCTAGAAGGTTGTCTGTGATGCACAGAGACAGAGAAGGTTCTGGAGCCCAAAAGCAATCAGGCGGTCTTGTACCTCAGAGGCATCAAAATTTAGCTAAAACTATTGTGACCTTTGAGCCTATGAGCCTGACCCTATGAGCATTGTCAGGAGAATGAAACATGAGCCAACACACCACACCCACCCCACCCACACTCCTGGGGAGTCGAGGGGCATTACTGGTGGACTAACAGAGGGAGTTGAAGGGAGGATCGTTCCTAACATCTCAAAACTCTTGGCTTTGCCCATCGAAGAGTTTTCAGCTATATTGTCTACTAGGTCTCTTTCTCTTCAGTTCTTTAAGTCTTCAGGACATGAAGAGCTCCTCCCCAGGGAAAGATGGCACGACACTGTCCCTCTTTCCCAAATATCAGCTCCAGCCAATGATGTCTAAGTGTATATTTGGAAACTTCCATGATGGATTATTCTCATCAGGAAACATGCCAGAAATGCTACATGATGGTGTGTGTTGAGAGGCACAAAAAATCTATTGAAGATGATACTTTCATCTTTGAAAAGCTCTCCAGTTTGGTCAAGTCCTCAGGGGTGATGGCATCCAGGTCCTAATCAATCTTCCCCCTCTTCTGGCCCCAGGACTACGAGGCCTGATGCTGTCGGTCATGCTGGCCTCCCTCATGAGCTCGCTGACCTCCATCTTCAACAGCGCCAGCACCCTCTTCACCATGGACCTGTACACCAAGGTGCGGAAACAGGCGTCTGAGAAAGAGCTCCTGATCGCCGGACGGTGAGAGCCCTGGTTTCCGTCTGAGAGTTCCCTGGAAAAGTACACATTGAGGACTAGAGCCTCCTCCTCTTTGAGTTCAGTAAACCGAACCACTGAGTCCTAGCGGGGGAAGGGAGATAGAAGACATTTAATCCAACTCTGATCTCTTTTCCCATACAAAATTTGGGGTCATTCTTTAAAATGAACACGATGTTTTTTCAGACTTTCCAGTATCTCTCGGTATCTCTGATTTCTTCCCCTCCTCACACTCTCCCCCAACCACATCTTTAAGAAACTCTGTTCGTATTTCCAGTGGAGGAGCAAGGTCTCACCTACTCAGGTTAACACGTTGTGTCCCGATGTGTCCTTGTCTGCACATGAAGAAGGAGTAGGTGAAGGCATTCACTCACCACTGCGTTCATTAAGAGGTGGGGTGTCAAAAAAGCTGCCTGTGTAAAAGACCGTGCACTGTTGATGGCAGTGACGGTCACTTTAGTAGATCAGGCACTTGGCAGGAGATGCCACGGACTCACCTGGTCCAGCTCTTGACTCTGGACCAACATTATAGGAGGAGAAGAACAGCCTGGTTTCTGTGCGTCTGGCAGAGAAGGCGCTGAACTAGAATTCAATAGGTCGAGGATGCAGTTGTCCACTAGTGGGTATGTGAACTTGGACATGAGTCCCCGTTCAGCCTCAGTGATAGAGTCATGAGGTTTTCTTTTCCTCTCACTCTTACTAAGTGCCTGGTATCTCCCAGAAAACAAATATGAAAAAAAGACGGGTAAAAAGATGCCATGCTATATGGGAGTTAAGCATTTGTGGGGAAGAGACAAGCCATGTATTCTATAGCAGGTGACAAAAAGTGCTGGAAAGAAAATGAAGGCAGGATTAAAGGGGGGGGGTCCTGAGACAGGTGCGTAGGGAGCCCGCCCTTTCCTCAGAACCCTGATTCTGTGGGGCGATGTGATTGTGCTGCCGTCCTCCAGCTGTCATGTCTCGGGGGACAGCAGACAGTGAGTGTGGCATGTGGGAGAGTGACAGGGACAGGGCCAGAGAGGGTGCCTGAAGCGAGGCTCTGCAGGGCCATGGAGGAAATAAGACGACTTCGGATCGTGATAGAAAACACCTGAAGATCAGAGAACACGGGAGGCCCAAGGATGATTCCAGCGGTGATACCGAGGTTGGCAGGGATGAGTCATGGGTCACTGTTGCTGGCTTTCCCTGGTTTTAAATCACATTTAGTTATTGCAAGGTTGCAGGGGATTGATAAAGATCCAATGAGACATGTGTGCCTCAGGCTCCCGCCACGTGCTTGTCCTCCTCTCCTCCCAGTCCCGCCTCTCAGAGCAGTGATAACCTTTTCTAGACGACTTCTGTTTGCTTGTTCACAAGCAAGTACCACATTGTGTGGCAGTTAGAGAAGTGGGTCCATGCACCCCAGTCCGCAGGAAACTCCTAGACGATTTTAATACCTACCAATATTTTAACCAACTCTTTCTACCTATCAAAATTCTCTAGTAGTAAGATGCACGAGTTTGCATCTCTGGCCAATTAACTCAGCTTTCCAAGTTAAAGCTACGGGAAATGACCAAAATGCAAGTCTGCTTTCCTTATCATACAAGTATCTGCCTGTTAAAAGAAGTAGGGTGATATTTATTGCTAAAGGATATAGTACATGAATTGCATTAGAAAATTATTAATCAATTGCTGACATTTGAACTGTTTTATGAAGGTCATAGCTGAAGCTATCTTATGACTAATTTATAGACATGTGATTGCTTTATTGGCCTTTGGCTAATGGATAATCATCAGGCCTGGAAGGACATCACGGGAGGTCGAGGAGCTGGACTGTATTTGGAAAATCCATAAATAGCCACAAGAATGAGTTCAAGAACTAAAGCAATAGCAGAGGGGCCGATCACGCTTTTGTTTGATGTTTACGTTTTGTTTTCTTTCAGACTCTTCATCATCTTCTTGATTGTCATCAGCATTCTGTGGGTCCCGTTAGTTGAGGTCTCTAACAACGGACAGCTGATTCACTACACCGAGTCCATTTCTAGCTACCTGGGGCCTCCCATTGCCGCTGTCTTCCTGCTTGCCATCTTCTGTAAAAGAGTCAATGAACAGGTGGGTGAAAGTGGGAAGCCTTTTCCCTGCCAGAGTGAGAAAATACTGCATCCTTCCACCCTATCGATGCAACTCAAGACCACAACTCCTGTTTTCCACCGATGCGTGTAAATTGATAGTTCACACTCATAGCACAGTCTTTCTGTTTCTTACACAATGTTTTGTGTGTGTGTGTGTGTGTGTGTGTGTGTGGCACGGTGCTGAGGAAGACAAGTTTTGGAGTGTGATTACCATGGTCCAAAGCTGGCTCTCCCCCTTAATTCCGTGGTGATCTTAAGCAAATCATTGGACTCTAAAATGCAGGTAATTGCAGTGCCAATGTTTTACTATGCTGTGAGGATTAAAAGAGAATAAATAAGTGAAGCTCTTAGAAGATCTACCAGCAGTGAAGGTTTAATTTATGTTAGTTGCTAGCACGATGTATATAACTGATTGGTTATTATGGACATGGACATTTAACCACACAGTCATTCTCCGGTGTTCATCTCCTCACCGTAATTTCGGATGCGAGCAGGTGCAGAGAGGTTCTTACCTATGCGCCTTTCACCTGCTCGCATCCGTTAGAGGGCTGTTGGGACTCAGTTAGGTCTTCCTCCATCCAGAGCACACACGCTTAGTCTCTATGCAATACTATTTCCCCTAAACACAAATCTCAGCAGGGGAATGGCTGCACACATTTCCATGCCCATCAGCTTCTCAGAGAAAATAAATGCTTTTTAATTGTTGAGAGTTTAATATAACTGTCCAAATTCTTTAATATCAATTCTACAAGCTGTATAGCAGAAGTGACAGCTATGTTTACTCTATAAAATAAATTTTAAAATTATATATGCACATATATAGATACACACGCACACGCACACACACACACAAAACCAGGAAACTTCAGGGAAGATAGTCATGCTCTGGACCTGGTGAACCAACAGTACAATGACAAGTCAGGACCACAGAGAGCAAGTCTTCCTACACAGACGTGTATAAATGCAGACGTGCACTCTTGTAGCGCAGGCAGCTGAGACCCTGGTATGTGGACCCTGTAAGCCCAGGGATCCGGTTCAAGACCTGGGAGCCAGGGTGAAAGATCAAGATAAACAACGAAGTAGAGATGCTTCTTCCTCCTCTATCTTCCTTCCGCTCTTGAAAAAACAGATACGGGCACGCCCCAGTGGAGTGGTGGTTTGCTCAGCTGCCTCTGACTGGAGTGCAGTCCACATGCATCCCAAGGTCCCGGGTTCGCGTCCTGGGCTGGGAAAATAACTAACATGTACAACTAAATAAGAATAAATGCTTCTTCCTCCTCTGTCATCCTGCCTGCCTACTCACCTTCATTCCTACCTGCACCTTTCCTTTCAAAAAAAAATTAAATTTTCTTGTTTTGTTCACCTTATGACTAAGTTAACCAGGCATTTGTTGGTTGTTAGTGAAGAAAGCAGGTGGAATGATCACTGTGATTTATGTGGATGAGTTTCGTGCCTTGTCTACATCCTGGTTTTGTTCTCCCTTATTTTGCAGGGCGCCTTCTGGGGTCTGATCACTGGACTTGTGCTCGGGCTGATTCGTATGATTGCAGAGTTTGCCTACGGGACAGGGAGTTGCCTGGCTGCCAGTGACTGTCCCAAAGTCATCTGTGGAGTGCATTACCTGTACTTTGCTATTATCCTCTTTTTTGTTTCCATACTGGTCGTCCTGGGAGTTTCCCTGCTAACAAAGCCTATTCCTGATGTACATGTGAGTAATAAGTAGTAGAGTTATGCTAATTTTAGAATAAGGGTCCTCTGCCTTCTACATCCCTGGTGTACGCCAGCAACATGGCACCACAAGAGCTAGAAGGAAACTAAGGCATGAGCTTCCGGTTATTCAACTAAGCAACTGGAGCCAGGTAGGTGCAAAGCAGCAGTGAAATTAAGGAGTAAGAGAATAGGAAATGGGCTTTATCAACCAAAACTTCCCAATGCAATTGGGATTTATTATAGAATACCAGGAGGAGGGGAAGAGTTAGCGAAAGACTGGGAAAGCGTTTGTGACACAGCTGTGTCTGGGCTCGGTCCTTTAATCAAAGGACAAGGACAAGAAAACAGGGCAATGCATTTTTTGCCTTTCAAAATGGCAAGTTGATTAAACATGAATAATGCCCAATATCGATGAGGAGGTGAGGATTTCCCTCTTCAACACCATTGGCGTGTATAGGAATTGTATCATTTGTAAGAGGCAGTATTTGTCAACTTTGAACTTCTCGGACCCTATCAGTCAGCCACCCACTCTAGGAGCTATTAGATGCACTAGCACAGGTAAAGAAAACACATGTATCAAGATGCTATCTGCAAAGCTTTCTACTAGAAAGCATGGAGACAACCCAACTTTCCATTGCTAAGGGAATGGCACTTAATAGCAGTGGATTGAGGAGCATCCTGATGGAGTGGCCGTTGGGTCCACTACCTCTGGCCAAGAGTGGCCCACACACATTTCAAGGACCCGGGTTCATGTCCCAGGGGCAGAGGAATGACCAAGATGAACAGCTAAATAAAATGCTCCTTCCTCCTCTCTCTTCCTGCCTGCCTGCCTGCTCACCTTCATTCCTGCTGCACCTTTCCCTTAAAAAATAACAATGCTGTATAGACTAGAATGCAGCTGTCCAAGCCAGAAGGAGCTTGCCTATATAAATGCCCATTCCGCAGAGGTGCTCTGGTGCCTCAGGCGCTAAGCCAGAGACTGGGATGTCAGTCATATAAAACCCAAGGACCTGGGTTCCTGACTCAGGGCCAACAAGGAACAACAAAAACAGGCAAATAAATAAAAGTACTTCCTTCCTTCTTCTGTTTTGAAAAAATGCCCATGATATGGTTAAGTGGGAGGGGACACTCGCAGAATAGTATAAGTTTTTGAAAAAAAAAAAAAAACTATATATATATATGTACAAATATGTATATATTTGTAAATGCTTATCTAAGTATAGAAGTGTTACATATATATATACACTGGAAACTTTCCATAGGCGGAAATCTGGGCAGGCACCACCATGGAGGACCAGCAAATATTAGTGACTTTTAAGTTTAAATATTGCTTACATACTAATACTATTTGCATCTGTTACTAGCAGGCATAACTCCTATCTATTTTGCATTTACCCCTCAGTCGCTGAAGCAGTGTCTGTTTCTGGAGGGGTGGCCTAGAGGGTGTGCAGCTGGAAAACCTGAAGCAGGGTGGTTGGACCTACTTTACCAAAGACACGGCTCCAGGGTTCATTACCAATATTTATACTGAGCATTGGGAGTTGAATAAAAGCGCATGTCATCGTTTTGAAATATCTATACAGATACTTTAAACCCTTTTACCAATAGAAATCACCATCAATTATCAACATTTGTAATCATTTGAAGGACTAGTGAGAATATTTATCTGTTTCATGGCTGCGTTCCATTAATAGACTGTGAGGTTTCGTTTTCAAAATGGACGGATGAAAAGCAATAGTCATTTCAGAGAAAATCAGGAAGCATGTTGGGGCCCTAACGTGACAACACAGTAAAAATAACACGGAGCTGACAGAAGTCAGGGAGCAGGCTGGCAAAGGGACACATGAGGGGACAAACTGATATCAAAGCTCAGACATAGAACATGAACACTTTCTAAATACCTTGGGTCCAGATGGCGCTGAAGAGTATTTTTAAAGTTCTGCAAGCAGCCATGAGGCAAAGTAAAAGGAATTCTGATGCCGCTAATGCCGCGGACTGAGAAGGACCCCGAGGGAAGCTGGGTGTCGTATAAAGTAGACAAATCCTCCACGTTCATGAAAGTGCACATCCAGAAGCAAGAGTTGTCAGTCATGACCAGAAGAACTTAAGCATCAGCAATGTCAAATCCTGCGTCTTCTTGAGTGGGCTGGTGGACGGGCGTCCGCAGGCTCTCCGCTCCTCTCCTTCCTGTAAACTGTGTGTCTCGCTGACGCTCTTGTCTTTGGTCCCAGCTGCACCGCCTCTGCTGGGCTCTTCGAAACAGTACGGAGGAACGAATTGACTTAGACGCAGAAGATAAAAGACAAGAAGAAGAAGACGATGGTGAAGGTATTAGCTGGTTGACACTTGGTTTTCAACTCTATATACCTGAATTGGTTTCGAGGGTTTTTTTTAATACTGATAAATTCAGTTTCTGAGGGACAAAAACCTTTAGATTTATGACCATGATCATTTCAAATCTTGCCTTTTCGACTAGCAAGACCACGGGTTATATGTAATCTGTCCATTCAGTCTGCTTGCCCTTCCATCTGTCTGCCCATCCATCCATCCTCCAGTGAGCTGTGTGCCTGTGTTTAAAATCCATTCTACTCTCTCCTGCTCATAGATGCACCTTCAATGTTCAACAAGTCATAATGATTGATTGTGATTAAGCACCGAGGCCCCCTTCTCCAACCTTACTTCATTCTATTCTTCCCAGTATACCCTCTGCTCTAACCATGAACATTTCTGCCCTTTCCCTCCATACGTACCAAGCTCCCCAGAATAGTTCTCCCTCCTAAAAGAAAAAAATTCCGTTTCTTTAAAACTAAGTTTTCATCTCATTTCCGTCATGAAAATTTCTCCAGAATCCATCACCATGGTTCTTTATTTACTTGTTACTTTTGACAACCACTGACGAGCTTGAACACTGCAGGATATGTTGTCTTGACTTCTACACTAAGATGTTGGGTTGGATTGGGTTCTTCAAACTGAAGAATCAGTGCCTCCTACTTCTTCTGGGTTTTTATGTCAGCATTCCTGAGTAAGACTGGCCTGTAATTTTCCTTCATTGTCTTTCTCTGACTTTCGTATAATGATCAACTGTTCTTCCAGAATGAATTGGAAGGTCGTCCCCTTTTCTGTTTTATGGAAATATTTCAGTAAGATGAGAATGGCAGCTCCATAGAAATTTTGGATATTTTACCAATACTACTTCTAGGGCCTGGTGAGTGAGTGTGTGTGTAAGAGAGACAGAGACAAAGAGGAAAGGGGGAAGGCTTATAAACCACTGATTAAACTTTTTAGTGTGTATAGAGCTATTGAGAGTTCCTCTTTCTTGACTAATCACTTTTGGAAATTACATATTTCTAATATTTTTCTCCATTTAGTACATATTTTTAATATATTGACATAATGTTATTCATAATAACTACTTATTGTCTCTTCCATCTCTCCTGGCTCTATCATACAACTTCCGTTTAATTACTAATATAATTATGACTTCTCTCTTTTCTTGATAAACCTTGCTGGAGACTTGTCCATTTTACTTTAGCTTTGCTGTCTCTCTCTATTACTGCCCTTCTTTTCTAGTTCATACTTTCCATTCTCATTTATAGACCCATTCTATTTGGGTTCTTTCTGTTGTTATTTTTTCTAATTTAAGTGGGGAATTAATGCATTAATTGTCTGTCTTCCTTCATTGAAGTAACATGCCTCCTAGCATAGCTTATGTTTCAGGTTTCCAGGTTTATATTTTGACAACTGTACTTGATGATTACCACCAAGTCTCGTTTCCATCCACCACCACACAAGTGACCTCTTTTATCCACTTTTCTCAGCCCCTTGCCTCTAGTAAACATGATTCTCTTGTCAAGTTCTAAGGGCAAAAATACAAGATATAAAGTTAGATTGTTTTTCGTGCTTTTTCTTGTTTGAGGTAGTCATGTGTGGCTGCAAACTTTTCTCTTCATATCGCTGCATTCTAAAGATTTTGCTGAGTAGGATTTCTATTTTTGGTTTGTCTCCAGGTGTTTTCCTGTTTCTCCTTTGAATTTTTCACTGATGCAATCATCGTTCAGCAGCGTGTTTTTAATCTCCACATATTTGTGGTTTTTCCAGCTTCCTTCTTGTGTCTGATTTCTAGCTTCACACTGTAGCAGTTGGAAAAAATATTCAATGTGACTGCTGTCTTCTCAGATTTATTGTGACTTCTTCACAGGTGCTCTGTTCTCGAGCATATTTCACATGCATTTCACATCTTTCAGTTTGAAGTATTTTCATTATCATCTGTTTCTAAGAATGGTGTTATTTTATGGTTCTTCATAGACATAGTTTAGAAGGATATATTGTGCTTAGAAACAATAGCTTAGGTATTTATATTCTTACAGCTGTCATAAGTTTATAGAGTTAAATATATCTTATACCTTATAATATAGAATTTTACTATATTACAGAGTTTAGAAATACATTTTAAATTTTCTAGTGCACGAACAGAGGGCCTTATGCTGACGTCTTGTACTTTTGCCAGGATACCTTTGGGATCAATTCTGAGAAGTCTGATGTGGGGATTTAAGCATTAATGTCATGCAATATTGCTGCTTATGCCAGATTCTCCTCCATGGGCGCTGAATTTCACTTTCTGCCAACAGTGTGTAAGATGCCTGTGGCCACCCACACTGACATCATCTGTTGTGAAACTCTTGGATTTTTGTCACTGACCTCAGTGCAGTTGCCATTTAAATTTTTATTTGTTAAAAAAAGAAAAAGTGCAGGTAGGAATGAAGGCGAATAGGCAGGAAGGCAGAGAGAAGAGGAAGACGCACTTTATTTTATTTTTTTAGTATTTGCACCCCCGCCCTCAGGACTCCAACCCAGGGGTACATGGCCTGCACTCCTTTGGAGACGATTGACCCAACCACTGCTCCACCTGGGGGGCCCCCAAATTTCTCTTTTTTTAAGTGAGTTTTAAAACATCTGTCATGTCTTTGAAGTTTAGTTATGTCCCTAGTACATCCCATGGGGCTGTTCGTAGTCTGTCTTCTCTATTTTCAGATACCATCACATACTGAGGATATTTAGCCTTTTGTCATATAAGGGATTTAACGAATAAAACCAGGCTAATGTTTTCCCCCATGTATCACTGGATTTACTTTATTTATTGGACTTCACACCCTGCAAAAAGGCTTCAACTTTGCATCATCGACTGCCTCTGTATTTTCCCAGAAGTGCCCAGCACTTAGAAGGCATTGCCACCATTCCTTAGTCACCTGTGTCACCTCGGTAAGCTTGAGTCCCCACACCGTGTGATCATTGGCGTACCTGTCTTCGTTTCAGAAAGTCCTGAGGAAGCGCGTGGGTGTCTCATGAAGGCTTACGATTTATTCTGTGGTTTACCAAAGAAGGGCCCCAAGCTGACGGAAGAAGAGAAAGAAGCCCTGAGGAAGAAGCTGACGGACACGTCGGAACGGCCCCTGTGGAAGGCCATCGTCAACGTCAACGCCATCCTCCTCCTGACTGTGGCCGTCTTCGTCCACGCCTACTTTGCGTGAGCTCTGTTTGAGCTGCTCTACTGTCTACTGAGCACAAGTTCCCTGCAGTCATTTTAACCATGGCCATGTGTTGGGTACGAGGGGAGAGAAGCAGCTGTGATATTATCTAATGGTCTGACTAGAGATCTGAACTTTTGTTTCTGTTCCTTTGCTTCAATAAATATTCCGTGTACCTGGGGAAGTGGGGGTTGGGCCATGTCCATGTCCATCCCAGGGACCTGGCTCAAGAGCCTGGGCTGGTGGGACAATCAAGATGATAACTAAGTTCAATATGTTTTAATGCTTCAAAAAGAGAAGTTGGCCATGGAGAAGCCAGCAGGGTGGTTCACTGTGGAGCACTAGTCTAAGTTATTTTTCTTTTTGGATAGCTCACCAAGCAGGGTGCCCCACATGGGGCTGGCTCTCTGCAACCTTGAGGCTTCTCCGCAGACGCTCTGCCTCAGCCTCCTGCCCTGCAAAGTGGTGGCCTTCACCCGCCTCCCCTCACCCTTCTCAAGGACTTGGAAGATAGCAGCGTTTCCTAGCAGCTGAAGGGCGGAGTGCTGGCGATGTCTGTGCAAATGTTTTCATGAATTTACTGGGAATGATCCACTTACGCCTTAAAGTCAGCCTCCACTCAATGTCAATGCATTAAACTCTGGGATTTTTAATGTTTTACTAACATTTAATTCACAGACCATAAACTATACCTGCTCAAAGCAGGCAATTCGGTGTGTTTTAGAGCAGAGTTGTGGTTGCCACCATTAGTGTGAAGTACTAAGATCAGTGTATTTATCAGATTTTTAATGGAGTATCAATACATCTCTACTTCTGTTTCATTTCGACATTTTGGAGGAAACTATCTCTATGTAAGAGTAAACAAAGGTGTAAAAGACACCCTTTCAGCAACAAATCAACAAATTTAAATGTTTTAAATAAATTACGTAAGAAACACCTACCAGCCTGGTGTTATGAAGATTCAGCGTTGTGACCCACAGAACTAAATGCGAGGCTCTCCACCGACAATCCGTCCCTCCCAGCTGCTCTCACCGGGTTTCCAGAGGTATAACGATTAGCAGCTGAAAGTGTATGTTAGAATAATTTTTCTATTGTTTAATATACAAGAATACACACATAATTGTATATAATGTAATATTATTGCTTTATGTATTGTTTCTTGCTTGGCTTTTCCATAAATACTTACCTTGGAGTTCTTTGCTTTTTAATATATATATAATTTTTTTAAGTTGCACATTGTCTAGTAAAATAATTTGCCATGATGTGATCATTCTCTATTGAGAAACCCTCTTGTTGGTTTCAATTATATGCTTTTATCAACAACACTTGACTGACAGATGAGATCACTTTATTTTCCTCATTGAGTGATTCCTACAAGTAGAAGACTGGTTTGGGATGTATGAACATTTAATATTTTGATTTAAACAAAAATATATTCCAAAAAGGATTCACTGACCATCTCTTTCCATCAGTGTATTCCTGCTTCTTCACATCCTTAATTATACGCTATTTCCAGGTCTTAATTAATTTTGTCAGCTTGTTATCACATAGGAATACGGAGCCTAATAAAACGGACTTGGATCTCTCTCCCTGGCAGCTGCATTATTCGTTAGGATGCCCTCACAGAACATCACAGAAGGGAAGGCTCAAACAGCAGAAATGCATTTTCTCGTGGTTCTGGAGGCCAGCACTCCACGATCAAGGGGTCAGCAGGGCTGACTTCTCCTGAGGCCTCTCTCCATGGCTGGTAGATGACCTTCTTCAATCTGTGTCTTCACAGGGTCTTTCCTCTGTGTGTTTCTGTGTCCTAATCTCTCCTTCTAAGGACACATTCATGTCGGGTTGGGCCCAGCTTAATTCACTTGTCTTCGTCTCTTTACCTCTGCAAAGACCCTCTGTCCAAGTACAGTCATGTCTGACATAGCAGGGGTTAGACTTCCACAAGTGAATCGAGGGGAGCGGGAGGCCACCAGCCCCTAACACAGACGGGGTAATTATGCATTTTGTGGGTTTCCCAGGACAGGCTCCTGGGGAAGGGTCATCTGCAGTTGATGCCGAGCAGCACGAAGAAGCAGAACTGCAGCTGAACACCGAGCCCCATGGTGAGGAGGGCCGCTGGGGCCTGGCCTCGGCTGGGGCGCTCACAGGGGCGTTTCCAGCCCTGACCAATGGACGCAGTTTGCTGCCCCCAGGACTCAGGTACCTGGACACCCAGATACCAGTATATCCCAAAGTACCAGCCGAACACTGGCGTCCTATTCGCGGGTGTCCACCCAAAAAGCCTGGTGCTTGCTGTGACAAGGTGACTTGGGAGTGTGCTCTCAGGGTGCGCCCGTGGGAGACCAGCTTCTCCCACACAAGGGGGCGTCGGACCAGAAGGCACCACTATGCACAGCCCAGGGGCCTCGGAGGAGCCCCGGAGACGCAGCAGCAGCTTCGACAGCACAGTGCTGCTCCCGTCACGATCTGATCAGGACACGGTCCCGGTCGATGAGCAGACCCACCTGGCACCTCACCGAACCCGCCTCGGCCATCCGAAAACAGGGATGGGAAGGCTTCACTCACAGACCCAGACATTCCCTAGCGAATGAGTAGGGTGGATTTTAGTGGTCTCCCCACTTGTCCACACCTAACCCCGTTCCAGGGTCTTAGGACTGGACTTGATAGAGGGTGTCACTATGGGAAGAGAAGGCTCCGGGAAATTCTGCAACAGGGTGAGGGCAGTGCAGCCGCTAAGCCATGAGCAGCCAGGTCCTCATCTTGGGTGACTCTCTGGATCTCGGAAACTCAGTGTCCCCCGATTATAATGCAGGATGCATGGACCTGCTGTACAGACTGGATGAAGTCATTCGGTATTTCCTAAGGGACCTGGCTCCTAGAAAACACCCAGTAACTTGTGTCTCCTCCCCTCACCCGCCTGTGGGCAAGTAACCGCACCAGCGAGGCAGTTTGCAGCCCGGGGACAGATGGTGCAAGATGAGCGTGAAAGAGAAGCCAGTCTGGGGTGTGCACAACTAGAGGACTCGCAGTTAAGATGGATCCTGACGGTCAGTGGGGCGGGACTTTTCTGTATTTTTGCCTTCCTTCCCTTTTTTATTCGTGTTTCTTTAGTTCACAGTGCTGTATTCAGCTTACGGAACTGAATTGCCTCTCCGTAAAATTCACACCACACCTGCACCAGCATCCCCGTGACCTTTGCGACCAGCTTTTCCCCTCTCTGCCCCTTGCCCCCACCACCCGTACAGGCAGCCGCAGTCCTGAGTCCTGTCGTTTTGTGGGAATTTTATGTTCATTTGTTTCATTTCATTATATTCCACATGAGAGTGAAACCATCCACGTTTCTCTTTTTCTTTTTGACCTGTCTCACTTCACATGATCTCCTCCAGCTCCATTCCGAGTGTTGCCAAAGGCATGATTTCATCTTTTTTAACAGCAGCATAGAATCCCATTGACTATGTGGACCAACTTCTTTATCCATCATCTGTTGACGGGCACTTACCTTGTTTCCATGTCTTGGCTACTGTGAGCTGTGCTGCTAGGAACATAGGAACATAGCTAGGGGTGCAGATATTTTTTGTAATTTTCGGTTAAATGCCTAGTACTGGGATGACTGGATCGAATGGCAGAGTTTGTTTTGTTTGTTCATTTTTAAGGAAACTCCACAGTTTTCCAGAGAGGTCGTACTAATTTACATTCCCACTCACAGCGTAGGGGGGTCCTTTTTCTCCACACCCTCTCTTGTTTGGGAGAGACTTTTGATTCAACTTCTGCACTTACAATTAACCTGTTCTAGTTGTCTACGTCTTCCTGGCTCCATTCTGGAATGTTCTAGGATTCTGGAAACCTGTCTCTTTCTTCAGGATGGGTGGATTTGTTGGGACATACAGATGTTCAGAGGAATACTCTTCTGAGCCTTTGCATTTCTGCACTGTCTGTTGTAATCACACCTATTCTACTTCTGATTCTTTTTCATTAAGATTTTCTTTTTTCGTTGTGAGTCTGGCGAAAGGTCTATCAATTTTTTTTTTTTTAAAGAATTAGTTCTTTGTTTCATCTTTTTGTTTTTCATCTCATTTATTTCTACATCAATTTTCATTATTTCTTCCTGTCTCCTGATTCTCAATTTAAGCAGTCCTTCTTCTAGTTCTTCAGATGTGTGATTAGATATTTAACTGGGATGTCTTGG
Source organism: Solenodon paradoxus (assembly GCA_004363575.1). Lineage (NCBI taxonomy): Eukaryota > Metazoa > Chordata > Mammalia > Eulipotyphla > Solenodontidae > Solenodon > Solenodon paradoxus. The sequence goes on from RJWH01006685.1 coordinate 31,848, forward strand.
CTTTTTATAAGTGCCTGTGTCCCTGTTAGCACTCCCTTTGTGCACCCTATGTGTCCAGGTGGCTCGTCTCTTCATTTTCTCTTGTTTCCAGAACATTTTTTATTTTGTCTTCAGTTTCCTCATGAATCCAGGAACTGCTCAGATATCCACATCTTTATAGTTCTCCTAGCTTTGGTGGAGGCTTTTGGTCCATTTTTAATTTCACACCCTTGTGGTCAGAGAAGATGCTCTACAATTTAAGCTGTGTCAAATGTACTGTTTTTTGTCCCCCTGGCCTTGGGTCTGGAACCTGGGTTCATAACTTTCATAGCCTGTGCCTTAGTGACCCAAGTCACAGGGGTGGGGTCTTTGGAGGGGGGCGCTTCCCAGATGTGTAAAGACTTATTTTTATTCCCAGGATATGCTCCATCTATGAGAATGCTCCATGTGCACCTGAGAGGTAAATAAAATACTTTTTATTGGGGTAGAAAGCTCTGTATATGTCTGTTAGGTCCCTGTGATGTACTGTGTCATCCAGGGCCTTCATTTCTTTACTGATTTGCCTACAGGATCTACCTGTTGCTGCAGGTGACATGTTGAAATGCCCTGTTAATATTGTGTTGCTGTCAACAGTATCTCCCTTTAGGCCTGTTAGTATTTGTTTTATGTATTTAGGTGGTCTGGCATTGAGTTCGTCCATATTAATGACACTTATCTCTTCTTGGTGATTTAACCCCTTGACCATAACGCAGTGTTGATCTTTGCCTTATATCACCTTTTTAGGTAGAAGTATATCCTGTCTGGTATTAGCATTCCAGCTCCTGATTTTCCTTTAGCCCTGCTGCTTTGATATTTTTATACAGCAGATATGTTTTCCCATAGGGCTTCATTTTTAAACTATGTTTGCCTTTGTAGCTGATGTGGCTTTCTTGGAGGCATATGGATATGCCAGATGATTTTTAATTTTTTCTTTAACTTCCTTACGAATCCAGGAAAGGTTCAGAAGTATGTCGCATAATATTCACAACTTTATAGTTCTTCTGGTTTGGTTTTGGTTTTGGTTTTGGTCCATTTCTAATTTCATACCCCCGTGGTCAGAGAAGATGCTTTCTACAGTTTCGACCTTCCCTGTTATTCTGATCCATCCACTATCCTGATTGGTGACTTAAGTTCTTTCACAGGTAGGGTGATGGCCGATACAGAGTTCCACTGATGTCATTTGAGCCTGTTTTTGTTTCTGTGTTTGTTTTTGTTTTTATCTCTGTGGCTTCTTTTCCCGTGTGTTTCTGTTTGACTTTTCCTTCAGATGGGTTTTAATGTTAACTCTCTGTTTTGTCTTCTCAGCTCTGTATCTCTATAGGATTAGGCTTGTGGCTACTTCCTATTTGCCTCTACCCTGTCCAACCATGAACCAGTCTTTTCTGAGCTGCCCTGTATCTCCTCTTATGCTGTGCCGATTCCCTGCTTTTCCTCCCCCTCTGCTGCTCTATTGCTCTCCCCTGCTAGTCCTGTCTTTGCTTCTATTTCTGTTTTACTGTTTGCGACTATTATTTGGTGATTCTTTTTTTGTTTTTCCTGCTGTTTAATTCCTTTCAACATTTCTTGAAGGGCAGATTTGGTGGTAGAAAAATCCATTAACTTTTCTGTTTTTGTTGAAGACTTATTTCTCCATCAGAGCTAAATGATCATTTTACCGGGTGGAGTATTCTTAGGTAGTAGTTTTTGTCTTTTACTATTTTGAATATGGTGCTCCAGTCTCTTCTGGCCTATAGCGTTTCTGCTGAGAAGTCTGAGATATCCTGATGGGTGTGCCTTGTAGGTTGTGATTTCTTTTTCTCTTGGAGTCTAGTTTTTCTGTCTGTTGACTTTTGCTGGTTTTACTATAATGTATGCATGTAGGTCACTTTACATGCAGGAATTTGGTTGTTCTTTCAGTTGCTTGGACTCCCGTGGTTAGTTTTTGTGACAGGTATGGCAAGCTCTCTGCTATCACTTCTCTAAGTAAATCGTCTGCTGTCTACCTCTCCTCACCTTTGGGGACACCCATTACCCATATATTTGTCCTCCTCATAGTATCTGAGACTCCTCACCAGTTTTCTTCATTCTTTTCCTCAATCTTGTTTTCCTCTCCTCTTCCATGTGCATCATTTTGTCTTCAATTCCTGAGACTGGGTCCTTTGAGGGACTCAGACTTTTTATGGAACTTCCACGGTTGCCTTCAATTAATTGACTACTTTTCATATCTGACAATTTGGGGGGTTCTTTATAGCCTCAATCTCTTTGGTGAAATAGCTCTACAGTTTATCACTTCTTTTATGAGGTCTTGGATATGCCTTTGGGTAGTTAATTGTGTGTCCTGCAGATCTTTCCATTTTTCACAACTGCTGCTCTGAATTTTCTACCTGGCGTATCGCTCACTCAGTGTCTTTGAGTTTCTTCCCTGGGAGAGCCTGGTGTCTTCCTCTCCTTGAGCCATTCATGTGTGGCTCGGGGTGATCTGGATTTTGGCATGGCTCACCTTCCCTGCCCTTTGTTTAGCCCTGTGGCCTTATTTTTCTCTTTCTTTTTTGTTTACGTCCTAGACCGTGGAGGCTGTGAGTAGTTGAGGGCTGTGTGGTATCCCTGTGCAGGGCTGCCCGCTTCTAGTGCGCCGACTCACTCTGCTCACCAGTGAGCAGTGACCGTCATGCAGAGCTGGGTGTGATGGTTCGGCTCTGACACTAGCAGGGTCCCTCAGGGCAGCTGTAGGCCAGCTGGTTGGCCCTGTCCACCAAGGGCAGCTTGCCATGTCCTTCTTTGTTGGTGGGCAGGGCTGTTCAAAGCAAAGATGGTTGGTGAATGGGTTGATCTGCTCTTGGTAGCAAGGTGAGCAAGGCTTCTTCCGTGCTGGCTGTCAGGCCCTGGGTGCAGGGGAGGGGAGGGGAGGGTGCGGCCTCAGTCATGGGGGTCCAGGGCCTCTCCCCTCTGCCTGCTGGCTGTCACACCCGCTCACGCCACGTGAGGGCACCAGGGGCAGGCATCTGTGTGGGGCTTAAGGGTGGGACTCTCCCCTCCTGGTTGGCTGTCCAGCCCGAGCACACACGCTTCTCTCCTAAGGTTTGCTTCTGTGAAGCAGACAGGCTGCAGTCCGTCTCTTAGGAGAAGGTGACTTCAGCAGTAAGAGTTCTAACTACGCTTAAAGCAAAGGCGGCTATGTCTCCAGGTGTGGACCACACCAACCCAGCTACACAGCAGCAAAGCAACATCCCGGGTAGGTAAGTGGCCCAGGACCAGCTTCACTCCTCAGGAAAGGAAAATCCTCATTTTGAGACATTTCTTTTGAAACAGTAATTTGTATTTAGAGTGTTTTTGTTTGTTTGCTGTTGCCTGATAGGGCTTGATTTTTCAGTTCTATATACTGGCCGTGAATAAGCAGTCATTCTGTCTCCATAATACCCATTTTTCTTTTCAGGTGAGAATAGCTTTTCCTTGCGTACCCCATGGAATCATTCTAGCACATTCTATTACTTACTAGCTCCTGACCACCCAAGCAGGTTAGTCTGTCCTAACAGGACATTATGCCTCAAAGTGAGTTACTCTCCTCATGCTGACTAGAGGCTTTTCAATGAAAATCACTCCCAAGCTTGCTACATTTTAAAATTTTTCCAAGATCTGAAATTCTATTCTCAAATTCCAGGCAGCTGCTCCGAGTCCATGCCTGTGTCCACTAAAGATCACCACAGATATGGTCAGTGTTTGTCTAGAGTCTTTAGAGACAAGAAATCAGGATGCTGTTTTTTAAATATTTTTATTCTTATCAAAGTAATAAATCTTATTTTATGGGACTACTTGCAGTTCAATATAACATCTGTGTGGTATTTTTCAGGAATGTCTCTTCCATCCCCTTTCAAAGTGACTTTGTCACAACTGAGGAGGAAGGCAGATGGTGTAAGCACCACAGTCCCTGCTTTTCAAAGAGAAAAACACGCAGCTGAGACACAGCAATTTACCTGCTGCGCACAGTGAGTCACTGGTAGTCAAAACAGAACCCAGGACAATCTACAGGCATGTGCCTACTCGAGCCACCAGCTTTTCCTCTGTCCTCGCAAAGCCAAAAACGCCACGAACAACATACAAATCTGTTTCTGAGCAATGCCGGTCACGTGAAAGTCCACTTCCCCCTCTTCTCTGCCCGGTCAGGGGACTCTGAGGGCCCAAAGCAGAGGGGCTTCCCTCCCTCCCTCCCTAAGAACAAGCCATCCTTTCCCCGCTGAACACTTTTACACTCAGGCACCTCTCTCAGCTCCATGAAGCCCCAGATTCCAGCTCTTTTCCTCATTCGTCTGAAGTCACTGCTACAGGGTGACTTCTTCTTAACTTCAATAGTTAAGTATAAGAGTTCAATATAATACAACATAATTGAGATTCTGCAATTAGAATGAAATGATTAAATGCAGAATTAAAGGAATTAAAGATAATTGATCAGTTAAATGCAAACTGAATGTTCTAATTGCCCCACTAGAAAACAGGTTCAGCAAGACACACGTCCCTCTTGGCTGACACACGGGTACTCCCTCCCAGCGAGAGACACCAGCCCTACCCTTCGCCCATGCTGACCTCCCCCGAGACGCTGGAGAAGGAAGGACTCTGGCTACAGGAACTCAGAGGCGGAGGAGTCGCGTCAATGTTTCAGGACACGAGATGAGAGGTGACACCCAGGAGGATCATGTCCTCTGCTGTGTGACACAATGTCGACTCTGAAAGCAAATGTCAGCCTCCATACAAAGAGGAAGAGCGGACTCTGGAACATGAATTCCAAGTATGACGGGGCCAGAATCTTCTCAGGAAAGTGAAGAAATACTTGACCGAGCGCCAGGCTTACATAAATAAGAGAGGTGTTTATAAACAAACGTCACAGAGGAACACCCAGCACAGAGACTTCATCCACTTCTCATCGCCCGTTTCACCCGCCACCACTTTAACCAACTGATTTTTCTTCTGCCAGCAAGAAGCCGACAGGAAGATGAGAAGGGAAATTTTTTCACTTGCAGAATGAAGAGGAAGAGGTCAGACAGGGAGAGTGGCAGGAGCCAGGGAGCTACAATTCCTTAGAACGGTATTCGAGGATCACAAAACATGCTGGCACCGAGTCCACCTGAGACAAATGTCCTCAGACGCCAGGAGACTTCTGCTGCTGGGTCTGCCTTCTCCGGCATAAGCCTGAGTGGCCCGTCCACCTGCAACGGCCTGTGTCTCCCTGGCCTCACGTCCCTACCGTCGTGGCAAATCAGTGACTCTTCTCCTGCGAGCGAGCGTGCAATGACACGTGTACACCTTTATGGACGGGCAAGATTTATAACCAGCTGGGTTCCCTGAGCATCACAGAATGGGACTGGAGGGAGAGAGGGAAGGGGTCCAGCCTTCGAGAGTCCAGCCTGCCGCAGAGGGCCGGACTCAGGCGAAATACGCGTGGCAGAAGACGGCCACCGCCAGCAGGATGATGCCGTTGATGTTCACGACCGCTCGCCACAGAGGCTTCTCTGAGGTGTCTGTCATCTTCAACTTCATGGCCGCCTCTTCCTCCTTGGTCATCTTGGGCCCCTTCTGCTGGTCCAGGCCACAGAACAGGTCGTAGGCCCTTCTGCAGCATCCTTTCTTCTCCTCGGGAACCTCTGTGTCAGGGAAAAGACATAAATCGTGGTTGGCTAGAGGCACGAGGAGGCGTGTCCGCGGAGGCTGCGATGCCGTGACACCCTGTCCTTGGCAGACCTGCTGCGAGCGTCTGCGGGCAGCGGTGAGCACGGCGCCCAGGTCGGGGCAGACACGCTGACGACGAAAGCCACTCGTGGGCTCGACCTCCCACGGTCAACAAGACCACGTTCTCTCTCTCGGGCCCAAAGCAGATGTATTTTGATTCAGAAAAGTCAGAATCCAGGCAGCTGATAGTTGGTGAGCGAGAAGGCTAACGGGCTGGACACCGGTGACTCGGGAAGGACACGGAGACCCACCCGTGAAACGCAGCACGTGAACGCGCATCTGTGTGCTGCCTCATGGGACAGCAGTGACGGCGACGCAGGAGCAGACGGGACACGCCTGCAAATTCTGAGTCTGCGCAACAGATCCAGATGCAGTCAATCTGACCAGCCCCTGCGGCAGGGCGGCAGCCAGCAGCCCTCCCAGTGCTTAAGATCTGATGTTGCATAAAAACCGCTGCTGAGTCAAACCATGCGACCGGCCTTGTCATTTGAAATGATGCCCGTCCGGGGAGGGGAGTCTGCTCACACCAGGTGCGGCACGGAGGGCAGACAGACCAGGGATTCGAACGCCAGGCTGTAACTCATCAGATGCGAAACGAAACCCACTCTGCTCCAGCCCCGTGGTCAGCGGCCACTACGCTCCTGAGTTTAGGCAACGCTTTATCGATTCCCAAATCGTCAAGTACTTAGAAAATTAGATGAATAACACCTTCTTCGGTATAATATTTAATGACAGCGTGCCAATGTGTGATAGATGCTAGGAGTACAAGTCCAATCACTCATTCGGCTAAGGTTTCCTGAGTCTCTCACACGCTGTTACGGACAGAATGGTTCCCCCACGGGCCTGGCCACCATGCAGCTGTATTTGAAAATGAGGCCATTTAGGAGGTAATCTAAATCAAACAAGGTCGTAAGGGTGGAGTCCTAAAGAAAAGTATAACTCCCCCTCCAGTCTCTCTTTTCACACACACACACACACACACACACACACACACACACGGGAGACAAGATCCCTGAATCCCTCCACTTGAGTCCACGCCAGCACAACAGAAGAGTGGGGAGAGGATGGCAAGGAGGAGCTGGGGTCCGTGACAGACCAGTAAGAAATGCATGAGCATCTGGTCAGGAAGTTGATGGACCTTGAGAAACTGTCTACATCCTTCCCTCGTCTGCAAAACTGGAGGAATTATACTGACATCACCTGCCCTACAGGTGGAGGTGGTGTCAGATGAATCATCACACCAGAACACGGGACTGATCCCGAAACGCGCTATGACCATGTCACACCCATCACAATGGCGGCGGCGGCGGTGGCGGCGGCGAGGATGGTTTGGAGCCGATGCTGTGACTGCTTCCCCACGCTGCCCTGTCTTGGAGAAGGAGGGCAACGCACATCAACATAAAAAAAAAAAAAACGCTTCCAAGAGACGGCAGGGTGTGGCGCCTGGACAGGGTGTCAGTCTCGTCTTGCCATGGGTGCACAAGAAACAACAGAATTCCAGTGCTGCGGTGAATCTCACTAATCCAGTTCTGCGCAGCCAGGGCAGCCAGGAGTCCTCTGCGGTGCCCCCCGCGGAGGCACTGCTGCCCCAGCCGGCCCCACCCAAACTCAGGGCGCGCTCTCCCGTGGCACTGCCCCGCCACAGTGCTTCCGGCCGCGGGCCATCGCTCAGAACGGCTTCTGCGAGGAGTTTCAGGAAAACGGAATCCCTTGTCCAGGTGAGTAAATAGAAGAGTCAGGACTTGATCTCCACTCTTCCTGAACACAATGCTCGCCGTCACTCTGCTCCCTTATTTTGAGTTAAAGTTAGATGAGTTCCCCTCTCACACTGTAGGTGGGAGTGCAAACTGGTGCAACTCTTATCGGAAGCAGTATGGAAATTGCTCCAAAAATTGAGAATGGAAATTCCATACGATGCTCTTATCCTATTTCTGGGTATTTGCCCAAAAGACACGAAAACACTTATTCCCAGAGTTGTCATAGCCCCATGTTTACTACATCCCTGTGTCTAACAGCCAAGAGTCGGAAACCACCTAGGTGGCCTTTACCAGTTGAGTGGACAAAGAAGAGCTGGTCTAAATAAACAATGGAACACTACACCACCCTTAAAAAAATAGGAAATCCTGTCATTTGTGAAAACATCCATGAAACTAGAAGGGATTATTTAAGTGAAATTAGTCAGCAGGTAAATGACAAATACTGAATGATCTCACGATATGTGGACTATAAAGAAATTAAAAAATAAATAAATAAACAAAAACTAACCCTTGAATATTAACAAAAGAATCGAGGTTACCAGAAGGAAATGGGTGGGGTGGGGGCAAGTGGTGATGGGGAGCTGATACTGGCATATATTTGAGAAATGGGAAACCTGCACATATGGGTTTATACCACTTTGTAAATCGACGCTACCTCGATAAATTTTTTTTAATTAGCTGAGTTCCTACGAACTATCTTATGTCTGATGGAACAATCGATCACCTCTTCCTCCACATCAAAGCATTCAAAACACTCGTCATCCACGTGCCTGTGAAGTCGGGGATTCTCTCGCTTACTATGGAGACAGTCCAGAGGGGCAGAGCCGAGGCCGCGTCCACCCTGCCCACTGAATCGAGCAGGAAGGACTGCCGCGCCGGTGCCCTGGTCAGCGGCCTGCCAGCCCTTGCAGTGACGGGTCTCACAACTGAAAGGCTTTGCTGATTTTTTGAGAGATCAAGAGCAGCCTGTATCAGAGCCAGGAACACGGGCTGAGCCTCTCGCTTTCGGCCCCCGTTTACAGGTCTGCATGAGACGGGAAGACCAAGATGTGTACACACCTATCTCGGTGGTCTCCTCCGGGGCGTCAGGGATGTCCTCGTCCTCGTCCTTGTCCAGGTCCACCCGTTCCTCTTTGCTATTGCGTAAGCTCCAGCACAGACGGTAAAGCTGTGGAGAAGCAGACCGCTTGTCGGAGGACCCACGCAGGGTCTTGGGTCAAGAAGCTGGGACAACAAGCAGATGTGCCTCAAAAAGGAAAAGTTACGTCGCTGCTGTGTCCACAAAAACAGATGGCAGCTCCCGCCCACAGCGTGAGGTCTAAAGATGCTGGGAGTTGAGCTACGAATCACAAATCTGTACACACAGCCCCTATGCTCATGCATATTCAGAGGCTGAGTCTGCCTTGAACCTAGAAATGCTTTGAATAAACTCTTCTTACGGATGACAAAGGAATCTGCTCCTTTTAGCACTGGTGCTGGGAAACAAGAGTACATGCCCATTGGTCCAGCGTGAGAGCAAGTCTTCTCAGATTTGTTTAAAGGAAAGGTGCAGGCAGGAAGGAAGGTGGGCAGCAGGCAGGAAGGAAGTGGAGGAAGAAGTGTTGTGTTTTTATTTAGCTGCTCACACTTGCTGTTTACTCCGAGGCCTGGGTGGGACTCAAGCCCAGGGGTGTGTGACCTGCGCGCCTTCAGAGGCGACTGACCTAACTGCTGCTCCACCAGGGGGCACCATGCTCAAATGTTTGTATTTTGTGTTTGTCCTATAACGGGGAGACAATCTATGGAATCAAGTGCCATCTAGAATAAGAAAGAACTGGAGGTGCTGTCTCTACTGACAGAAACCAGAAATGTGAATGAGTCTGAAATCCAGTCCCGTGTGTTCAACCTTAGTGACCACCCTGCTTTTTCTATGTAAAAAGGAAGCAGGAAACTAAATGTGATCGGGGTGGGGGGGCAACACAGTCAAGTGCTGAAATGTCAGGAAGCAAGGATACAGCACTAAGAAAGCCCGTGGCAGCCTCAGCCCCTCAGCGTGGTGTGAGTCTGCTGCTGTGAAAGCAAAAACTCTGTTTGACATTCAAGTTGGTCACAGCCTCAAAAATTTGAGAGTTTGCTAAAGCTCTCTCAAGGATTCCACCGGCCCCTGTAAAGGTTAATGAAACTCTTTCCCTTTCTCTGCGGACAACTGTGATCCCGGGTTAATTCTCCAGCACTGTTTTTGGAAACCTGGAAAAGACAGTCCTTCAACTGCGCTGTTACCAGACTGCAAGGCTGGTGGCAAAAAGGGCCCATAACGGATCATGTCTGCCTGCAACCAGGGGGGGACTGTGAATAAGTCCTAAACCGGGACAGCATGTAGACCTCGAGAAGAGTGTTGGCCATTTCCGAAGTGTTCAATCACCTGGACTTTGCTATTGCTTGAAATACCTTGAATTCTATGGGCAAGGATTGGTGGCATGATTAGAAATCGATACACAGGTAAATCACGCACCCGAGTTCCCGGCTGTGGAGATGTGTGTGATTAAGAGCGTCCCCTTCCTGGGGCCCCTGGAGGTGATGGCCACAGGCCTGCCACAGCAACTCTGCGTGGCCACTTGGGTCACGCGCGTCTGCGCCGGGGTAGCCCGTCCGCCCACCCGTGTGAGTCCACCCCCTGCCCTGGAGGGTCGTGTGGGGGCTGGGTCCAGAGAAGAGCCTCTGGGCCCAGGTGGCAGCTTCAGCGAGGGCTGCGACTGTGCTGTGTCCTCCTGCAGGAAACCAGTGACACGTGTGGACTGTCTAGGGCACAGGAGTATGATGTACGTCACTGACCCAAGAGCAGCCGAGATGCTGCTGAAGCATGAACGCCAGGCAGGGCCAGCGCGACGCCCAAGGGGACACTCACGTGCACATCTGGGATGGGCTTGGTGAAGAGGGACACGACCACAATGACGGTGACGGAGATGGTGAAGAGGATGATGGCGAAGTAGAGGTAATGCACCCCGCAGATGATGATGGGGCAGTCGCTGGGCTCCATGCAGCTCCCCGTACCGTAGGCAAACTCAGCGATCATGCGCGACACCCCGATCAGAAAGCCTACGATCAGCCCCCAGAAGGCTCCCTGCGGGAGAACACCCGGCTGAGCAGCACTGCACACCAGCACGGCTGCATGTCCCACGGGCGGAGAGGCCACGGGACAGAAGGGACAGACACGGGTGTCCTGCCACCCACACACACACCGGCCCTCCGGAGCAGTGAGTCTGCAGCCGGCCCCTCACCTGCCCCACGTCTGGGCCCGCCGGGCTCTCCGCCTCCGCTGCCCTCTGCCCCTCAGTTTCATGACCGATATAGCCTTTCAGGAATCCCTCCCACTTATATTTGTGCACCGTTTATCCCTCGACTGCCAGCTGCAGGACACTGAGTACCAGGACTCTGCTCTCCACTGGACCCTGCAAAGTGCTGGCCGGGAGGCCCCGCTCGCTGCGGAACCCTTGGAGGAAGCCCCTCCTAGAAGACTCTCTGCAGTCGCCTGTCCAGAGCTGCAAACGTCCCAGCGGCACCAGCCGTCAGGTCAAAACCACCGACATGGGACAGAAAATGTGCATCCGTGTTTGGGGATTCACGTGGAACATGCAGCAAGATCGCAATGGTGTCCGAGAGGTGTGAGCCCCAAGAATAGCAGAAAGCTCCCCATCCAGACCCGTACTCAGCGTCAGATCTCTGGGAAATAAAACCCTCCCCTGGAGTTTCCAGGTCAGGTGATCTTTTGGGTGCACGCATGAGAGGTACCTGCTCGTTTACTCTTTTGCAGAAAATGGCAAGTAGGAAGACAGCGGCAATGGGCGGCCCCAGGTAGCTGGTGATGGACTGGATGTAGTCAAAGAGCTGCCCGCTCTGTGCCGACTGGACGATGGGCACCCAGGCGATGCTGATGGCGATGAGCACCAGGATGAAGACCCTGCAGGCAGAGCCACAGCGATCAGCACCGGCTTCACACAACTAAGGGGACGCGCGTCACAGCCACCACCTGTGCACGCGTCCCCGTGGATGCGCAGCAGCTCATGTGACCACAAGGAAAACGAACAAGCAAAACCTCTGCGGAGGTTTCTGCCTGCAGAGTCTGCCTCCAGGAAGCGCTGCATCTGCGAGCCCAGGAAACGCCCCGACGTTCAATAGACTCCAGCCAGTGGCCAGCAGCAGAGGCCCAGGTTAGGCGGCAGCCACTCAGGAAGGAGAGTGTGGGGTCAGAGAGGCCTGGAGTCAAGTCCTAACTCTCTGTGTGACAGAGGACGCCTCTGCGTCTCCATCTGCCAACTGGGGACCATGTGACCAGTTTCAAAAGGAACAAGGGTGAGTGACAGAAGACACTGAGTGGATAGCAGAGAGCCAAGAAACAGCAAAGACTATTATTTTCTTCTCCTCCTCCTTCTCTTTCTTCTTTTCCTTTTTCCTAAGGAAGTTAAAAAGACCATCTAAGGGATATAATGCATCGTGCAGTGATAGAGTTAATAATACTACATTATGCATTGAAATGTAGCTAATAGAGTAGATCTTAAAAACTCTCATCGTGGCTCGCTCTGGTGGAGTAGCAGTCGGGGACCCACCTCTGAAGGAGTGCGGTCCACGTGCATCCCCAGGACCTGGGTTCAGGTGCTGGCTCCAGGGAAGAAACTAATGTGAACCAAAATAAAAATCAAAAAAAAATTGTGTCTTCTTCCCCTCTCATCCGACCTGCCGGCCTCCTTGCCTTCATTCCTGCCTGCACCTTTCCTTAAAAACAGTTCTCATTCCAGGGAAAGAATGAACTCTGCGTGTCGAGCTGGATGGTAACAACGCTTAGCTTAGCGACCATTTCTCAATGCATAAAATTATTAGATCAACGTTCTGTACCACGGGAACCAACATGGTGTGACACATCAAGCCTATTTCAGCTGAAAGAATTGGAAGCCAAGGAGAGTTTATAAAGGAGCCGCCTTGAAGGAGGGGGTGTTTCCAGGCGTTTTCTCTCCTCCTCCTGACTCTCACCCCAAGTTCTGCAAAGTGGGAGGGTCCTTAAAAGCACTTCTGACTTAGCTCTTGATCTAACTTGAAAGAAGCCTGTGACACCCACCACTCTTACCTGAATTGAAGGCTGAGAAAATCCTCAACAAACCTTCACAAGCAGTTCCACTCACACCATCTCCCGCTGGCACGCCCTCTGGCCCCCTTCCTGAAGCCCTGCCACCCTGAAGCCCTCCCCCAGGGTCTCTCTCTCCCCAGGTCCCTCCCGTCTGAGTCCTTGGCTGCTCTTACAGACCCACAGAAAAGCGTGAAGGGTTTCTGGCAGCTGTGAGCTGCTCTAGAGCAAAAGCAAGCCCAGGACAGCAGTCATGAGGGCCCCAAAAAGTGAGCCCCAGGGCTTAGCCCCAGTGCTCAGCAAAGCAACCAGAGTTCTCCCCACGCTGGAGCCTGGGGCGCGCACAGAACGGAAGAGCCAGAGCCGGTCAGAGCCGGGAGGCGGGGCGCTGCTTCCTGTGCAGCCAGATGCAGTCACCACCCGGCACCAGGGCTCTCAGCAGCTGGGAGAGGCTGGAATCCCCTCCTTCCCAGGCCCTAATCTTCCTCAGAGACCCGTGGGAGTCAGCACACACCCTCCTGCGCTCGCCGGGAACCTCCCCCAGGACTGGCCTTGCAAGGCCTCCTCGGCCCGCCCTGCAGAGGTGGACAAGCCTCTGAGAACCGTGTCTCCAGAACACCCGCACTGTGGACATGGACATGAGCACAGCTGAGCCAGGTATCGTGCGGTGCCCACAGGGCCCTGGACACAGCAAATGTGCATGTGTTTGGTGCGTTTAATTTAGAGCATCCAGAAGACAATATCCATTGCTCCTCGAAAGGTCCTGCAAAATGCTGCTGCAAAGGCTCAAGGCACCAGAGGCACCGGGGTCCCAAAGAAGGCCGCGGGGAGAGCGGTCGTGTGGAGGACGGAGGGCAGCGTGGGACCGAGGGCTTGGGATAGGACTCAACTGGCCCTGGGTTCCATCTAGTTCCGCCACCAACCTGACGTCCTGGGTTTAGGAAGGACTCATCTAAGCCTCATCTATTGACAAACCGGAGCTTAGAGTGTGTGATCTCTCGGGTCACTCCTAGCTCCGAAAAGTGCTGTTGGATGGTCTCCAATTTGAAGTCAGCTGTCACTGAAGGACAAGGAGTACCAGCCGCAGAGGATATTTCCATTCAACCCAGGCATCCACCAGCCGCCCCAGCTGGGGGAACCTCTGCCCATCCAGGCTCTCGCTGCACGTGACGGGACGCAGCCGCACTCACCGTCCGGCGATCATGAGCTCTTTCTCAGACGCCCGTTTCCGCACCTTGGTGTACAGGTCCATGGTGAAGAGGGTACTGGCGCTGTTGAAGATGGAGGTCAGCGAGCTCATGAGGGAGGCCAGCATGACCGACAGCATCAGGCCTCGCAGTCCTGGGGAAAAGGAGGTTCTCAGCGCCTCACACAGCACCTCAGCCCCTTTCGTGCTGGGAAACTGTGAGGACTCCAGACTGGTCTGCCTTCTGAAACCACGCCATGCCCTCTGATTTCGTTCTCCAGAAAGACTAGAAACGTGAAGAAATGGGCCATGGCTTTGAATTGCAGGTGGGCCCACGACTGTCAGCAGCGAGGTAGGAGCAGAGTGTGTCTGCGAGGTCAGTGTTTTGCAATGATGACGTGATGTGGTGATGGAGAGTGTGTTTCCATCGAGAGGACTTTTACAAGATCTCTGACACAGAGAAAAACTTCAGCTAGGACTCCAGAGATGAGGGCTTCCAGCAAGTGAAGAGACAATCCACAGACGTGGAGAACACATTTGTAAATCATGTCTCTAATAAGCGTCTCGCATGCAGAACACAGAAAGAACCCCAACAACTCAACAGTCAAAAGGTGAACTACACAGCTGAACATGGGCAAAGGAGCTTAACAGACACGTCGGCAAAGCAGATGAAGTGGCTAATAATGACAGAAATGTGCGCGGCACGAGGACAACCCCACCTCATCACGGTGAGGAGCTTGTTTGCACCCACAGTGGTGGGCTGTGATTCACAGAGACGAGTATGAGTGAAGACAGAGAAATGGGAATGCTCGTGATGCCCGGCAGTCCTGGAGGGAGCGACAGCCACTGTGGACAAGTGTCCTGCGGTGCTTCCAGCAGCCACACAGGGGACCCGTCAGCTCTGCTCCCAGTGACCGACCCAAGAGATGTGGAGACAGAAGCCGTGTGAATGCGCAGAGCAGCGCTACTGATAATGGCCCCAAAGCAGACACAATACGGTTTCCATCGATAAACAAAATGCGGGATAATATCCATCAATAAATAGAAATGGAGCCATGCTGCACCATGGAGGACCCTTGAAAACGTGAGGCTAAGTGAAAGGAGTCACACACAAAAGGAAAAATACTATACGGCCCCATTTCCATGAAGTGTCCAGAGCACACAAACCCGTGGAGACGGGAAGCCGAGGGGCGGCTGCCACGGGCTGTGGGGCCAGGAGAAATACGGAGAGACTGCTAATGGGTAAGGGACTTCTAAACTTGACTGTGATGTTGGTGGCACAATGCTAGGATTTACTAAAACCCCTGAGACACACACTTGTGCATGCGTATTAACAGTTATCCAGGGGAAAGAAGACAAGCCCCATTTCCAACACTGACCCTAAGCAAGGCGTGGGGGCCTCTAGACCTCATTTCTTGGTGTGCAGAGTGGAACAAAACGATGCTGCCCAACCAGAGTGAGCGATTGTTGTTTCAAAGGTGAGCAATCAGATGAAACACGCTTGGCTGCAGTCTCCACGCCTCCTGCCACAGGACAAGGCTGCCCCTGCTGGGGCTGTAAGGTCAGCCATGCTGGGGTCACCACGGGAGCACAGTGTCGGGAGTCAGAGGAACCTGACGGCTCTCCTAGGCCTGCCACCCATCCGCTGCATAAGTCCCTTCCATGTTTCTCCTGCTCAAACCCTCCAGCAACAGAAACCCACGAGCTCACAGGGAGCCTGCTCCCCCTTCACCCTGACGAGGCTGCCACCCGCCTCTCCACAGCTCAGACACGAGCCTTGCGCGACCCACAGGAGTGCTGGCCATCGTTCGTGTCTTCAGCACAGCCCAGTCCTCCTGAACTCTCCTCTCCAAACTCAGCGTCCTCCGTTTCTTGCACTATCCCCATGGAACCCACCGACCAAACTTCTCCTTCAAACTTCCTCCACCAAACTTCAGCTTCTTGGGTGTGCTGCCCGAGAGACCTTTTCGGAAGATAATTCTCTCGCTTCTCTAGGTTTCGTATCTGCTGGCAAATTAGTTGTGGTTTCGCTGACAGCCCTGCAAGTTGAATGCTAAACGCTGTCTGCTCCAATTATTTTGTCATCGTGGGGTGGGGGGAGGTTACTGTAACGGTTCCTCCCGAGTTCACGTGATGTGATGCACTGTTGGCGCTATCGAAGGGGTTACAGCAGTGTTAGCTGGGATAGTCTCTCCTCTGTTCCACACGCTTATTGATTTCACTCAAGAAAGCGTCCTTGAACAGAATTTTACGACGCCCTTGAATCTATTCGAGTGACCAGCTAACAAGCACGCTCCCAGAGGAGTCGGTGCCATCAGGCAGACTCTTGCTGATTGCAAGCTTAGCTCAGAAGCAGCCCAATCAGTGGGACAGGGAAGCGTCACTCCCACTCTTCTAGAATGTGAACGCAGAGCCAGCCAGGGTCATGCAGCCAGGGTGCAGTTTAAATAAAAAACCAGAGCGCCCCCTACTCCCCAGTTTCAGCCTTGAGCAGAGCTCAGCAAGTCAGACGTTGCTGCTGGGCGTCCTTGGACAAGTGACGGCAGCAGAGGCCCCGCGGCGTCCCAGCAGCAGTCCGGAGCGCCATGCCGGCCCACTCACCGTCGGGCATGAGCTCCACCACCAGGGTCGGGTAGGCGATGTTCGTGCAGCCAACCTTGGTGCCGCAGTGCTTCTCACACTCCGAGGGGACCACACAGGCCACTTTTTCTAGGAGGCAATGGAGAAGCATGTCAGCAAGCATGAAGACGTCCAGGGACTATTTCCAAGCTGCACGTTCTTAAAATAGGACCTCAGACAGAGCAATCCTCCCGCTGCCCGGCAGTGCCGCAGGGCGCTGCCTACCTGGGGAGAAAAGGCGGCCCCTGGGCAGAGGGAGGGAGGGAGGGGAAAGAAATACTCAGGTGGGGAGCGGGGAGGCATCATCTTTAGACGTTAGCTAGCTGCTCTGCAACTCAGGAGTGACGACCGTCTCATCCCCCTGAAGTTCACAGCGAATATACCTCCTACCGTACAGGTGTACTGTGAACAGGGTGATACCCCGATAACTGAGGGGGCTCCTCTGTGGGAGGGCGACTGGCTAATGCTTCCAAGAGATGGATGATCCGGGCTAGAAGTGGAAAGAGGACCTCATCTAGAGAGCAGAAGAACATTCTAGAAACTTCTATGGAATTCAGTAAGCATTCAGGAGGTGCCTGCGACGGGTTTGTCATTGAGTGCTGCCCCAAACAGCTCTGATCCACTCTCGTGCTGTCTCAAACTCACGTATGTGCTTTACCCGTCACAATGGAAACAGCAGTTAGGAATACCTGCCCCGAGACAGCGGAGCCCTGCGGACGCAGCACATGTGACCGCCAGGGGCAGCAGGCACCCCTGCTGTCCTCACCAGGCTACGCTCCGGGTGCTCTGTTTTGGCCCTCATTTCAGGTCCAGAAAACAGTTTGACCACCGGTCAACGCAGCCATCAGTGTGCCCACACACAGCAGCGCTGGAGAGGCCACGTGAGGACAAGGAAGAATCCACGCCCTGGAGAGCAAGGAGCAAGGCCCAGGGCTGCTTCAGAGAAACGGCCGCAGAAGCAGGGCTGGGGCAGCAGACCGCTGGAGACCAGCTGGGGCCGTTTGACGGAAGGTGAGCTCGTACACACGCCGCGCCAGGGCTGGGGGCAGACCGGGAAGGGCACTGAGCCCGACATGGGTAAATAAAGCAAGGCCAGCTTCACGAAATTCACAGAGAAAAAGCAATGTCCATGTAAGACAGCAGGGAAGGCGCACCCTGGTGGCCGAGCGGTGTAGTGCACCGGACACAGTCCACAACCCTCCCAGGGGCCGGTTCCAGCCTGGGACCTGGAGCAACCAAGCTGAACTATTGAATAAACTAAATGAAGTGCTTCTTCCTCCTCTCTCTTCCTGCCTGCCTGCTCGCCTTCGTTCCTGCTGCACCTCAGCTGGCTAACAGGATCAGTAACGGTACCAGTGCAAGGAAAGGAAAGGAGGGCAGAAAAAAGAACAGGAGCCGGGGACTTCAGAAGTGACCTGGAGCCGGCGGCGGAGCCCCCGGGCCTCACCTGTGTACAGGATGCGGCTGATCATTCCCGGCATCACCATGAGGAACATGGGCAGCAGCTTCAGGTACCCACACATGATGCAGCCGGCCTTCACGTGAGACATGTTCTTGGCAGAGAGGCAGCGCTGCACGATCACCTGGCAGGGGGAGCCCCGTGAGCGGGTGCAGCCCAGCACCCCGGGACCCCGAGACCCCGGGACCCCGGATGCCCGCTGCTCGCCGCCCACCCGTCCCCGCCTGGGTCCTCGGCGCTGACCGCAGGCCCTTAGCCCGCCCTGCTGCCGCGCCGTCTGTGCGGGTACCTGGTCAGTGCACCAGTACCACAGGGCGAGGATGGCCAGCCCGAAGATGAGCCCAGGCCATGGCAGGTCCCCCTTGAGGGGGTCTCGGAAGAGGTGGAAGGAGTCAGCCCTGGGGATGTAGCACTGCTCCTTGATGGTGATGTTTCCATCGGAGGTCACCTTCGGAATGGCTTGCATGTACTTGGTCATGAAGGCATCGTACCCCCCCACTTCGTGAAAAGCTGGAAAACACAGGAAACACCGCACATCCTGAGACGCTCGGTTCTTGAGCGCCATCTCCCGCAGTGGGGACGGGGACGCCGAGAGGTCCCGCCCCGACACGCCCCTCTCTCCTGGGGCCTCCACGTGGCATCCACACAATGGGACGACTGTGCTATTCCAGGGGATGCGGGGGAAGCCCCAGCCATGAGCCTCTGGACCAAGCAAAGACATCTGAATTGTTCAGAAAGTAAGTGTTCTTCAAATCATTCTTAGAATTCTTTAGAAATGATTTAGAATCCAGTTGTTACTGGCTTTGAACCAGATTTAAATCCTGCTTTTCCCTCACCGCCGGCTGGCAGCAGAGGCAGGGGCGTCCCAGACACACAGCTAAAGAGATGCGGGTCCTCTCGGGGTGCAGACGGACAGAGAGTGAAGAGTGGAGCAGCCTCTGGGCTGTGTGTCTGCAAAGAAGTTGTTTCC
>RJWH01006686.1:0-50604 GCA_004363575.1 Solenodon paradoxus
GCAGGGGGCTAGGAGAAAAAATAAGATGATTAGGATTAAGGGGCCCACTAGGGGTAATATACAGGTGGTAAGGAGTGATTGTCGCCAATCCCAAGAACTGGATTCCCTCCTATATTTGTGTAGGAATTTAGTTCATTGAGTTTATGAATATTTTGTTCAACTTTTCCTGATTCATTAATGTAATAACAGCATTCTTCTCATAGGAACAGGCAGGTTCCTCCTTTTTCTGCAGTCAGGAGGTCTAGAGCCCTTCTGTTTTGAAGGGCTACCTTAGCTATGGAGGTTATTTGTCTTTGTAGAGAGGCTAAGGAGGAAGCGGTGGCTTCTAGGGAAAGTTCGAGATTTTCTTAAAGACCTTGTGCTGTTAAGACGCTGTAGTCCAGGGCCCCTCTGGCTAGACTGGTGGCTGAAACTGATGAAGCTACACTAAGGCCAATTAAGATAAGGATCATGATAGCTCTTTTGAGGCATGGGGCAAGGGACTGAGCTAGCTCGTAGGGGTTATGGAGGGAAACTTGGGGGAGAACAGAGATGCTGGGGCCAGGAGTGTCAGTGGAGGTGCAGCACAAGAGAGTTCCATTACACCAGAAGTGCCCTGTGAGTGTTTTAGAGATTAAAACTGTCTTGTTGCAGTGGAAAGAAGAGGCAGTAGTGTTGTCAGAGACACAGCAAGTAAGATTTTGTGAGAGATCAGATTCCCAAAGAGGAATGGAGATGTTAGGGAAAGTACAAAGGGTTGAGTTGAAAAGAGGCCAGAGGACGGCAGCCAGGAGGGGGCGGCTGAGGGCCACGCAGAGGTAACAGTGGGCGATATTAAGGCTCGGAATAGTATGGTTTAGGAGAACAATGGTTTCTTGGAGTAGCGAAATCCATGGAGTGTAGGTGTAGGGGCTTTCTGGATGGGTTAATTCTTTTTGTAAGACTTGCTCTGAAGACTGGGTATCCTTAGAAACCAGGACAGTTTCGTCAGCAGAGTGGGGAACAAGGACCCGCCCTACAGAGGTGGTTCCGCTGGGACTACAGAAATAACTATAGTAGTATAGTTTGCCTTTGATTTGTTGGGTCCATCTATTATCCCAGTGGTCAGAGATGTGGAGGAAGAGTTTATCTGAGTAATATCCAAACTTGCAGTTGTCATACATGTAATGTATTTTACAGCTGCCAAAACATATTGGGGGGTCTTCGCAATATGTCTGGCTCTGATCATATAGGAAACAAAGGAAAGGTGAGTAGCTTGGGGAGACTGATGTGAGGTTTAGGGGGATGGTTATTGTTGTCTGACATCCTTGGAGTGAGCAGGTGGGGCTTGGAATCTCCTTCATATACTTGAAATTGCCAGATATGGGCAGGATTATTGAGAGATAGAGGTAGGTAGAGGAGGAGTAGAAGGAGGAGTGGAGGGAGATTTTTGAAGATGCAGAGTTTAGTGGGCCGAGAGGCTGGCAGGTATACTCATCCTGAGCAGGAACCCATTTGATGTGTGATAGGTGATGCCACAAGGGATCTCCAAGGAGTTTGACTGTAGTAAGAGTTGTGAGAATGACAGTGTTTGGTCCCATCCACCAAGGCTGGAGAGGCTTGGGGTGTAGGGTTTTTAAAAATACTGCATCTCCCAGGGAGGGAAGTTGAATGGTGTCTGGGAGGGCTCTCCCAGGTTTGGCAGGTATCGGTCAGCTTGTTCTCGAAGGAGTTGTCTGAGGAGAGAGAGAGATAGGGGAGGTAATCAACTAGTGGGGGGCTTGAAACAGGAAGGTTTTGATTGATAATAAAGGGTCTTCCATACATAAGTTCGAAAGGGCTTAGGAAAAGAGGAGCTCGTGGGCTGGCCCAGATGCGTGTGAGTGTTAGGGGAAGAAGGTTGATCCAGGACTGGCAAAGTTCCAGAGTGAGTTTGGAAAGGTGGTCTTTTAGGATTCTGTTGACGTTTTCGACCTTACCAGAAGATTGCGGTCGGTATGGTGTGTGTAGGTGCCAGGAGATGCCTAGGGCAGAGGAGACTTGCTGAACAATTTTGGAGATGAAGGCTAGCCTGTTATCAGACTAGAGGGAGCTGGGGAGTCCGAAGCGTGGATTTATGTGATGTAAGAGGGCTTCTGTGACCATTGAGGCTGTTGCCTTCGAGGCCGGGAAGGTCATGGTATCTACTAGGTTTAAAAGAGATTTGATTTTTTTGTGGGTGGGCATGTGTATAAAGTCAATTTGCCAGTCTTGTCCAGGTAGGTGTCCACAGAGTTGGTGGAAGGCAAAAGAGGGAGGAGGTCTGATGTCTCCCTGGGGGGAAACTTTAGAACAGATATGGCATTGAGCACAGATGGAAGAGATGGAGGTTGAAAGGGTGGGGGAGTGAAAAATTGGTTTTAAGAAGTGTAGCAGGGCTTTTGCTCCAATGTGGAGAGTGTTGTGAACCTGTTGTATGAGGGAAGAAGTTTGTTGAGCAGGGAGGGCAAGTTTGTTGTTAATCATAATCCATCCGTGAGTTGTCTGAGAGCCTCCTTGGGAGAGCAGGGAGGACCGTTCCTCGGCGGTGTACTGAGGAGAGAAGGAGGAGGTAGATAAAAAGATAAGGGGCGCTGGCAAGGGGCCTTCACAGGAGGTAAGGGCATGGGTGGTGGCGTCTGCCTTTTTGTTGCCGAGTGTGACTTCAGAGGAGTCAGACTGATGTCCTTTGCAATGGATGATAGTGACCTTAATTGGGAGTTGAAGAGCTTTGAGTAGATGGAAGATGAGTTTAGCATTAATGATAGGGGACCCTTTGGTGGTAAGGAAGCTGCACTCTTTCCAGATGGCGGTGTGACTGTGGGTGATGTGAAAGGCATATCTAGAGTCAGTATAGATGTTAGCTGTATGGTCTTTGCTTAGGTGTAGAGCTCCGGTGAGGGTGATAAGTTCTGCTTTTTAGGAGGAGGTGCCTTCAGTAGGCAGCCGGACCCAACAACCTCCGTTAACGTCACAGCAGCATAGGAAGCTCTACGGTGTCTGTGTGAGTCAATTCAAGAGCTACCGTAAACAAAAAATGTGATGTCAGCATCGGTCAGTGGGGTAGCTGAAAGGCCAGAACAAGGGTTCTGGAAATGTTCTATTAAGTCCAAACAAGAGTGCGTAGAGGGCGAGGTATTAGGCATTGGTAGGAGGGTGGCTGGGTTGAGAGAGGGTGTCTGAGAAAGGGTAATGAGTGGGTTTTCTAGGAACAGCATATGAAATTCTTGAAATCGGGAGAGTGTGAGAATGCTAAGAGATTGATGGGATAGGAGGTCTTGGAGGCAGTTGGAGGAGGAGACCTGTATGGGTCGGTCAAGGGTGAGCTTGAGAGATTCCTTGTTTAGGATGGTGGCAGCGGCTAGAGCCTGAAGGCATGGTTTCCAACCCTGAATGGTGGGATCCGTTTGCTTAGACAGGTAAGCTACTGGCCAGAGTAGGGTCCCAACTGGCTATACTAGAACTCCAAGAGCAACTCCCTGTCGTTCATCAGTAAAGAGCTGAAAGAATAGATTGGGGTTGGGAAGGGCTAGTGAAGGAGCTTGTAGGAGAGAGTCTTTTAGAAAGAGGAAGGCTTTACAAACTTCTGCAGGGGATTGCAGGGATCGTGTTGGTGTGGTTTTTGCCACTGAGTAGAGAGGGTTGGCGAGCAGGGCAAAGTTGGGGACCCAGTGTTGGAAGAAGCCTGCTAGCCCTAAGAAGAAAAGGATTTGATCTGCAGAGAAAGGTGATTGGAGGTCGCGAATGGTTTGTTGCCGATCTAGAGTAATATGTTTGGAGGTTGGGGTGAGCTGGAGTCCTAGGTAAGTAACTTCAGGTTGGGAGAGTTGTGCCTTAGCGGGGGAGACTTGGCAATTCTTTGTGGAGAAGAAATTGAGGAGAGAGGCGGTGTGTGACTGTGACAGTTCTCGGCTAAGACTGCAGAGAAGGAGGTCATCTACATATTGTAGGATGGTACTGGATTTTAGGTCACAGGTGGTTAGGGCCTTTGAGAGAGCCTGACCAAATAGGTGGGGGCTATCTCTGAATCCTTGGGGCAGAACTGTCAAAGTCAGTTTTGAGAGAAGTGAGTTTCTGGGTCCTCCCATGTAAAAGTAAATAGGAAGTAGCACTGGGGATCGAGGAGAATGGTAAAGAACGCATCTTTTAGGTCTAAGACTGAAAAATGTGTGGTGGAAGGGGGAATGTGGGATAAAAGACTGTAGAGATTGGGAACTACTGGGTGTATGGGGATAACGGCTTCGTTGATTAGATGGAGGTCTTGGACAAGGCGGTAGGTGCCATTAGGTTTTTGATGGGGAGGATAGGTGTGTTACAAGGGGAGTTGGTAAGAAGAAGGAGACCTTGAGCTAGGAGTCGGAGGATGGTGGGCTTAAGGCCTTTTCGGTGTGAGACAGAGATTGGAAATTGAAGGTGAGAAGGAAACAAGGAAGGATCTTTTAGTTGAATGAGGACAGGGGTATGGTGGGAAACAACGGTTGGGGTGGACGTGTCCCAGACTGAGGGGTGGACTAGATCAGGAGGCAAAGGGGGTTCGGGTGTTGTAGAGTTAGATAGAGAAATTAAAGGTAGGAGGAAGGTGGTAGTAGGACCAGAGATTAGGGGCCATGAGAAGGTTGTGCCAAGTTTGGACAACAGATCTCATCCTAGGAGGGGAGTAGGGCAGGTAGGTATGACTAAGAAGGAGTGAAATGTGGGCTTTTGATCAATAAGGCAGTGTATAAGGGCCATCATTCTAGGCTGAGTAGGTTGCCCATCAATGCCCATAACCAAGTTGAGAAGGGAAGGTTTGTCCTGGAAAGGAGGGAAAGACTGAGAAGGTAGCTCCCATGTGGACCAGAAAGGAGGTGGACTTACCTGCTACTTTGAGAGTTACCCTAGGCTCCTCGAAGGTGATGGGAGTCAATGTAGCTGGGCCTCTTCAGTCTTCTTCAGCTGCCAAACCCAGTACTGACAGAGGTAAGTTAGTCGGGGTAGGAAGGATTGTTCCTCCGCATTGAGGTGCTGAGGGACAATTGCTTTTCCAGTGCCCAGGGATGCCACAGAGTGGGCAAGGTCCATGAGGGACTCGTGGATTGGGGCAGTGTTTAGACCAGTAGCCTTTTTGACCACATTTGAAGCATGGCCCAGATGGCGGTGGTTGGATCCATGCCCATGTCCGGTGTACCATATCAGTGGAGGAGTAGGGTTTGATGGTCCCAAGGCAGCAATAATAGAGGAACTAATGGCTTGAGCCTGGAGTTTTGCTTTCTGGTGATTACGGGCTACTCGCTTGGCCTTGTTCTGATCCTCCCGATTAGTAAAAACTTTAAAGGCTATATTCAACAGGTCTTGGACGGGGTTTGAGGGCCATCTTCTGCCTTTTTAAATTTCTTACGGATGTCAGGGGAGGATTGGAAAATAAAGTGAGTGGCGAGAAGAGTGGCACCACCGGGAGAGTCTGGGTCTAGTCGGGTGAAGCGTTGGAGAGCTTCAGTGAGGTGACTAAGGAATGCGGCAGGGTTTTCATCAGGTAATTGGGTAATTTCTCTAAGTTTGTCAAAGTTGACAGCTTTGTGGCTGGTGGCCTGGAGGCCAGCTAGGATACAGACAACAAATCGGTCTCGATTGACTCCGACCCACGGAGCCGTCAACTGGGGTCCGGAGATCCACCTAGAACGGATGAAAGGGGTGGGACAAGAGGTGCGAAAAATGACAGCAACACAACGAATTCTGATCAAGCTGCAAAATTTTATTAAAATGGAGGGACTTATATAGAAAGGGAAAAGAAGGGAAGTAGTTCTGATAGGTAGCCCCTGTGCCTGTCTGCTGCGTGCTCTTTAGTTGGATTGGAGGGTGGGTGCATGTACAGTGCGTGATCAAGACTCTGATTGATTGCTAGTGTGCGTGATCAAGGCTCTGACTGGTTGCTAATTGATTGGTTGCTAATATTCTTGGTTGCTAATGTTTATGCTTTGTTTATGAAATAGGGAGGCGACCGTTAGGCAAACAGGGCAGTGGCTGAGGTACCTCTGAGTGTAATTTTCCGTTGGATTGCATCAGCCTGGCTTTGTGGCCTGGCCCAAGTCCCCAACACTCGATGAACCTTCCCCCTTTGGCCGGCTTCAGTGTAAGTTTGGTAGTCCCAGTCAGGGGCTTGTAAAGGGACGGCTTGGGCCCCTGGTGGCATGGTCTGGTCAGTAAGGTGAACCTTATCTGCATAGTCTTGGGATGCCCTGAAAATACGGTCACGTTCATTTGGGGTAAGAGTAGAAAGAATGACATAGACATCATGCCAGGTGAGGTCGTAAGCTTGGGTAAGGTATTAAAATTATTTTGTGTAGCAAGTTGGGTCATTGGAGAAGGAAGCTAGATGCATTTCTATTTGGGATAGGTCAGAGAGAAGGGAATGTGAACACGAACAACCCTTTTGGCTCCGGTTACCTCGCAGAGAGGGCAAAGAAGAGTCTTTTGATAGGGTATGATGACTGGGGAGGGAGAGAGGAGGACTGTGGGAGCAGGAGGGTGCAGAGGCTGAGTGGGGCCAGGAGTGGGAGGCTGTTCGGGTTGGGGAGGGTCTTCAGGGTAAGGAGAGGGAGCCGAAGAGGGGTGGGTGAGCAAGTCAGGAGGATCTGAGAAAGCAGAAGGGGGTCACTTATGGGACTTTTGTCTTCCGGAGCTTATTGTTTGGTGTTGGAGTGTCCCAGACTAAAAGAACCTGAAAGGTGTGGCAGGCTTTAAGAAGAGAAGGACTGGAGTGCAAGCAAAAGGCTAGGACATATGGGACCTCCTCCTACTTGCCAGTATGGTGACAGAAGTTGTTTAAGTTGGTGAAGATGCCAGAGTCAAAGGTGCTGTTTTCAGGCCAGTGAGACCCGTTATCCAATTGATATTGGGGTCGCGCAGTATTGCAATAAAAAATGAGGCATTCCCACTTGATGTAAGACTGCAGCGCTAGGGTGGCTCTGGAGTCGAGCAAACAATCCAGAGGGGTGGACTGGTCTATCTTAGAATTTTGAGACCCCATGTCAGTTTAACTGGTGTGACTCAGACAGGAGACACGGGCAAGGACACAAAGTCTTGTAATCTGGAGCCTGGTCTTACAGGAGACAGGGTCTCTCTGGTGGGAGTGGCCGTCACCATATCTGACAGGGGACATTCAGGACAGGGGTCACAGCTGTTGTGGGCCCCTGACAAGCCAGCCAGGACAGGGAGTCACACCAGGGGACCCAAAAATAGGCTGTGAGGCCAGATCAGGACAGGACAGGACTGAGGCATTAATGACAAAGACTGACTTACCTAGGAGAATAGAAGATCATACCTAGCAAGCCTTTGGGGTGTCCCAGAGTAGAAGGCAGAGGCCTCGGAGTAAGAGGGTAGAGATAACCATGCAGTTGGACACAAACCCCTCTCCCGGGGTTTGGCACCAATATGTCAGGTTACAACCAAGGCCTCAGTGAGACTAAAAGAAAAGATAGACTAAAGCAGTACACAAGCAGCATTTATTGGGAGAGCATTCCTGGGAGAGGTTCATGGGTCTCAAGATGGATGCCAGTGAAGCCATGCTGCCCGGGAGGAAGAGGTGCATTTTTATGGGTTTTTCAGGAGTTGCAGGGGACATGGTTCATTGTCTTGTGTTCACTGGAGGGCTAAGAGATACGTAACGGTTTATTGTTTAGCGGGTTGGTGTGTTAGGTCTAGTTCCTGGAAAGAGCCGGCCGTTGGATAGTCCCCTGGCTGTTTCAAGTCTTCCCTCTTGGAGTTTCAAACTCCCTTGGTGACCTGTGCGGACCTTTCTCCTAATACCCTCTAACCCCACAGATCCTGGGAATGCTTCTAACAGAATTCCCTCAATGTTTTTTGTAGTCTATTAATTTTGAAGACATCTCAGTGCTCCAGTTTTGATTATAGAAACAATAATATTTTAATGTCATTTTCAAATATTTAGAATAATTTAACATTTATGGGAACAAGAATTCACTTTAATAAAAGTAGAATTTTATTTTCTTTTCTCATAATAATTTTCTAACATTTTATAGAGAACCATAATTCTACAGCATGTTTAATAATTAGTTACTTAGAGTTTTTTGTTTATAAAGGGGTTATTTCTACATGCCTTGCCAGAAATTTCAGATTGTCACTACCTGAAGATTGCTGAAAGCAAAATGAAAAAGTATCAAGTGGTCACATGAAGATATGGCAGTGCACATTGCACCAAAACAAAGATAATACAATTTTTCTGACATCTGCTTCAGACCTACAATTTCAACCAAACTCCCAAAATTGTATGCCATGCAACATTATAAAGACACTATCGATATGTTTTAAAGGTCCTCATTCATTATTTCATATAAATATTAACCTGCAATAGAATAGGTGCTAAGTATATTATACTTGTTTTTCAGATTGTGTATTCTGGTACTCCAGCCACACAATTTGCATTAGAAATGCATGATTATAATCTTAATTTTTGTGTTATAGTCTATGTCTAATTATTTAGCAGGTATACCACAGTTTACACTAAACTAAATGTTTGGTTTATGTTAAAATTCAGAGCAGTCACATGCAAATAAACAAAAATATTTAAAATGTATGCCTTTAAATGCAAAAGAAACAATTCACGGATCAAAAATTAAAATCTGTTATAAAATGCAACATCACATAACTAACTTCCTTTATTTACTTAAGTTTTTCACAATACCCTGTCATGTTGCATCTCCCTTATAAAAGTAATGCAAATGGATATTCTTTTTATAAATTATAGTAACTGTAAGAGGCTTTTCTGTCTCAGAAAACAGAAATATCTTATTTTAATGGCTTGTTTTAAAGCTATATATGCTACTTCTAAATACATATTGCAGGTTAAGATTTGCTTTATACTTTATCAAGCAGTTATTCATTTGAGCAATCATTATAATTTTCAATTAATCAAACCTTTCTAACCATAGATAGTGTTTCCCACAACATTTGAAGCAATGCATATTATTATTATTGAGATAATGCAAGTAAAAGGTTTTTCAGTACCACAACTATGAAATCTCATGTTATATTAAAACAAGGAACTAGAAAAAGTTCATTTTCTCTTGGTTACTCTGTAAACCACAAAGGCCTGAGGACGGCATTTTCTAGATAATACTCTGGCAATGAAACAGAAACCTTAGACTCGATCTGCTGAGGTCTAGGAAGAAGTTAAATGTCAAACAAGATAGCTTAAGACATTTAGGGTGTGACCTCTACTTCTGTAAACCCCTTACCTTTAGGGTGTGCTGTAAACCACTTATGATAATCGCTTGTTAAACCACCTACGCACACACCCGGAAAAACTAAGTTATCAATACCCTGCGCTATTTGGGTTCGGAGCTGCTTGATTTGGGTCGATACTTTTCCCCTTGCAGATGCCGGCTAATAAACTCCTCTCAAACTAACCTCTGGTCTGTGTCTCTGATCTCGCCTGGGAGAAAACATTGCAACATTTGGAGGCCCCAGTGAGATCTCCAGACTCTCCGGAGCTGGGTAAGAGACAAATGGGATCCGACAGCCTCTCCGGAGGCTGGGAGAACCCACTCGATGCCCAAGGACAGGCACCACCTGAGATGCTCAAGGGCTTCCAGCAGCATCGTGTGGGTCGAAGAGCATCCTCAGACACCAGCCATCCTTCGATTGGCACGAATTGAGGAGTCTGGGATCCCCAGGGTAAGTCTGAATTTCTGTTAGGTCTGGACTTCTGTTTTCTGGTGGATTGAATGAGTGTCCGACATGACTAAGACCATTCACCCAAGACCTTCTGAGAAGTCAGAATGGTCATCTGGTGTCTGTTTTTGTTCTGATTCTTGTCTGTCTTTATTTTTTGTACTTGTATTTGACAGTCATCTGGCGGGACCTTCCGAGAAGTAGGAACTATTATTGTCTCATTGTCTGTTTTTGTTATGCATTCTTGGCTGTCTTTTTCTTTTTTTGTACTTGTATTTGAAAAAGGGGAATGAAGCTAGTGCTCAGAAGACCCCCCTAGGCTGCCTCCTTAAACATTTCTGTGATGCTTTCCCTGATGATGAGGCATATGGAATCCCCTGGTAGAATGGCCCACCTTTGATGTAGGTTGGCTGGATGTGGGGACCTTTGATGTCCCCACTATTAGGGCCATCTGGAAAGTTGTCACGGGAAGCCCTGGACACCCCGACCAATTCCCCTATATAGACCGCTGGTTAGGTCCACCTGAGAATCCTCTCCCATGGTTAAAGGCTTGTGCTCATAAATGGGGATGTAGAAGCCAACAGGTCTCTCCAGGGTCCCCGTCCCGCCTGGAAAGATTTCCAGCAACTGTTAAAAACGTTGTTTACTTTTGAGGAAAGAGTAAGAATTAAATCGGAGCGTAAAAAAAGCAGTGTTGGGACCAGGAGGGGGTTCTTTAGAGGAAAATTGGCACCAAATTGAGGAAGCCTACCCCTCAACAGGCCCTGATTGGGACCCAAATACTAGTGGGGGAAGGAGATCCCTGGACACTTTTCACCAGTTTCTGCTATCAGGGCTAAAAGCTGCGGCCTGAAAGCCAACAAACCCATTGAAGGTTTCTGAAACTGTTCAGGATGTCCAGGAATCGCTGGCGGCTTTCCTGGAGCGTCTCTGTGAGGCATACTGGGTATCCTATTGATCCGGATACCCCAGAAATCAGCAGGGCAATAAAATCTGGCTTTCGCGACTCATTCAGCCCCTGATATCCAGAGCAAACTCCAGAAACTGGAAAAGTTTGAGGTATGAAACGGTCTCAGTCAGCAGTGCTCAAAAGGTTTTCAATAATAGAGAGTCAATGGAAGAAAAACAAAATAGAAAATTGACAAAAGCAATGGTAGTGGCACTCAGGGAAGTAAAAGATCCCCCTCAGGGGCCACCCCAAAGAGGAAGATATGTAAAACCTGGAGGAAGAGAAAAGTCTAGGGTCCTCCTAGGGAAAAACCAATGTGCCTATTGCAAAGAGGAAGGTCACTGGAAAAATGAATGCCCAAAGAGGCCAGGAAAACAGAGCCCACAGGTCTTACATCCTGAAGACTGATGGGGCCATGGGTCTTTTTCATTGAGCCCCTAGGAGCAATGGTTACTGAAAAAATTGGGGTAAAGAAAGCAATCTTTTTAGCAAATACCAGGGCCACCCATTCAGTTCTGACAGCCCCTCAGACCTATAACCTGCCATAAAACTCCTGTACAAGGTGCTACTGGAGACACTGTCCACTACTCGTGGACCACCCAATGAACAATTTAGGGCAAGGAGCTGTCTCTCATTCCTATCTGGTTATGCCGGAATGTCTCTGTCCACTGATGGGTTGGGACCTCTTGTAAAAACTCCAAACTACAATCTCCTTCCAGGGGAAGGGAGCTACACTGACCTTTAGAACCCCTCCAGGAAAAGACACAGATCTACAGTTGTTTTTAACACGTCCCCTCTCCAAGGAGTACCTTTTACAGGAGCCCAATGTCCTGGAAAGAATACCATAGAACTCCAGCCTTTTCCAGCAGCTTCAGGATGCTTATCCAACAATCTGGGCTGAAATGAACCCCCCAGGACTGGCGGCACATCAGCCTCCGACCCACCAGGATTACACCCTCCTTCAATATGTTGATGACCTGTTGCTGGCAGCAGCCACTAAGGAACACTGTCTCCAGGTCACCTGAGATCTACACGACTGCCTCCAGACATTGGGCTACCTAGAAAGCTCAGCTCTGCTGTCCCAAGGTAACTCACCTAGGGACCAGATTGAGGAAAGAAGATGTACTCTATCCTCTGCCATCCTCCAGATTTCTGTTCCTACGACCAAAAGGCAAGTATGAGAATTTCTGGGGGCAATGGGTTACTGCCGATTCTATGCTTGTACTGGTGGCATAGAGTACCTGAAATGGACAGAGCTAGAGCATAAATCCTTTGAAAACCTCAAAAAGGCTTTAACTTAGGACCCAGCCCTTTCAGTTTTTTGTATACAAGGCCCAGGGAATTGCCAAGGGAGTGCTAGTTCAGTCCCTATAGCCTTGGAAGCAGCCAGTGGCCTATTTGTCCAAGAGATTGGCTCCTGTGGCAGCGGAATGGCCTGGATATCTCAGAACGATTGCTGCCACAGTTGTTTTGGTCAAGGAGGGCGATAAGCTCACCCTAGGGCAAGAACTGACTGTCTCTGCCCTACACGCTGTAGAGGCTCTCCTGTGAGGGACCCCTGAAAGATGGATGTCAAATGCTCATGTAACTCAGTTCCAAGCCTCACTTTTGGACCAGCCCCGCATTAAGTTTACCCAGCAAGCCTGCTCCTGGATGATGATCCAACCCTGCCAGTACACAAGTGCAATGAGGTAATGAGTACTTTGCGGGCTACCTAGCCAGACCTGAAGACACAGCACTGCCTGAGGCCGATGAAGTCCTATACACCAATGGAAGCAGTTACGTGCTGGATGGTATTAAGGTATGCGGGGGTTACAGTAGTGACTTCTGAAAAAGTTATTTGATAACAGGCACTAACCCAAGGAACCTCTGCCTAGCAGGCTGAGCTGGTAGCCCTGATACAAGCCCTAAGATGGGGAAAAGGTAAAAAGGTGTCCATTTACATGGACAGCTATCCACCTCCCAGCAGAGATGGCCATCATTCACTGCAAAGGGCACCAGAAAGGAGATTCTGAGGAGGCAAGGGGAAACAGTAGTAGACCAAGAGGAATGAGAGGTAGCCATAAAACCAGTGAGGCCACTCCAGGTACTAGCTACCTTGCTTCTACCAAATCTTCCAAGAGCTCTAGATTACACTGAAGAGGAAAAGCTGATGGCAGATAAGAAAGCAGCCACTGAGACCACTACAGGTTGGAAACTATTACCAGAAAATAGAATCATTGTCTCAGAAGCCCTCGGTAGGACTCTGATGTATCTCCCAGATACATCAGGCATCTCATCTTGGAGCATCTAAGTTGACTGAATTGCTCCAAAACAGGTATTATATACCACATCTAAAACAGATCAACCGCAGCACAGTGGAGAGATGTCAGGCATGCGCCCAGGTAATGCCAAACAGGGAAAAAGGATGCCTATAAGGGTCAAGTTATGAGGAATCATGCCGGGAGAACACTGGGAAATAAACTTTATAGAGGTAAAACCCCCTTATGCAGGCCAAGGTATGGGTTTCCCTCAGTAATAGGCTCAGACAACAGTCTTACTTTTGTTGCTAAATTATCATAGAATCTGGCCAAAATCTTAAATATAAATTGGAAATTACACTGTGCTTAGTGACTCTAACGTTTGGGGGCAGATAGAGCACATGAATCAGACTCTAAAAGAAACTTTAACCAAATTTGTCCTAGAAACTGGTGAAAACTGGGCAGCCCTACTCCCCCTAGCTCTCTTGAGAGCATGATGTATTCCCTACAAGGACGGAATAACCCCTTTTGAAATCATGTTTGGGAGGCCACCCCCACTACTTCCCAAATTGAGGGAGGAAATAAGAGCTGAAATCAATAACGCCTCCCTTCTCAAGTATTTGCAAGAATTGCAGGTCATCCAGTGAGCTGTACAGAAGATGGTACAGGAAGCCTTTCCTGTCCCATCTGGCGAGCCAGTGCACCCCTTCCAAGCAGGAGACTCGATGTGGATAAAAAGTACACCACTCAAGGACTGACATCCACTTTGACTAGAGCAGATACCGTCATCTTGACCACCTCCACAGCCGTCAAGGTAGATCATGTCCCAATGTGGCTGCATCATTTGAGGGTGAAGGTCACCTGAGAGGAATGGAAATACACGCCGCAAGGGGACTCTAAAGCTAAGACGCTCACGTATATCAGAATCATTGTAACTATGTATGTAAATGTTTCAGTTATTCCGTATGAACCTAAAGTAATGACCTGGGAGCTGAGACAAGGGGAAACGGGAAAAATTGTAAGCAAACAAGTTGTTATGGGGGCAGTTAAATTTACAGTGGATCTCTGCTCCATTCTTTTACCACCTACTGTTAGGCCCAACCCTTAGCTATGGATGATGTGCAGGCTCATTAATCTGGGCACCACAAGCAGACTCACTTTGTTGTGGAGAATTTCCCAGAGCTTGGAGACTCCTGTAAAGCCCAAGAAAAACCCAGCCTAATCACAGCCATAAAACTCCTTAGCAGAAATGGTACTCTCATATTCCTAAAGCAAGGAGGACTCTGTGTAACTCTAGGAGAAAAATGTTGTTTCTATGCTAACAAAACTGGTCGAAAAAAAAACATGGGTTCAATTGGTCCCCTTGGTTAACAACTCCAGTTTCTGCTAACAAGAGTCAAAGATTTAACTCAATTGTATTAAAACCAATTGGGAATGAAACAAGTGACTAGAGAAACTTCATTTTTGCTGGATTACTCTGTAAACCACAAAGATCTGAGGACCCTGCTTTCTAGGTAATCCTCTGGCAGTGAAACAGAAACCTTAGACCCTCCCAGTAAAACCTTGGCTGGAGGGATTTCTGTTAATCTGCTGAGACCTAGGAAAAAGTTAAATATTAAACAAGATAGCTTAAGATGTTTAGGGTGTGACTTCTACTTCTGTAAACCGCTTATCGTAATCATTTGTTAAACTTATGAAGTAATAAATAGCCTGTGCTATTTGGGTTCTGGGCTGTATGATTTGGGTCTGCTTTTTCCATATAGCCGCTGGCTAAGTAAACTTCTAAACTCTCTTTGACTCTGGTATGTCTCTCTGATCTTGATTGCTACTTTGTAACAACTTCCTCTGGTAAATTATTTATAGTAATAGAAAGTGAGCATGCATTGAAAATAACTACCTCTGGGACATATTCTACTGCCTAACTTAGGTTGTTCAGGTGAAATTGAGATCCAAATGGGCACAGATAAGTCCCATCTATATTTTGTCATTTTTATTTAATCGTCTTAAACTATCTTTCAATGTGGTTCACAGAAAGAAAAGTTTTCATAACCTAGTTTATAATTTTGCTGGAAAAAGTGAGATAATACCAATACTAATTTATTTGTGTTCAGGAATGTCTTGTTCTATAAGTTAATATAGAACTAGAACACTTTCCCTAGTTTCCTTAAAGTGTCTTCCAGCGTCTTTAATAATGGTGCTGGGAGAACTGGAAAGTCACATGCAAAAGGTTGAAACTAGACAACTGCTAACACCATACAAAAAATTAACTCAAATGGATTAAAGACCCAGATATAGGAACAAATCATCAAATACATAGAAGAAAACATAGGCAGAACATTATTAAACAAAGACTTAAGGGATACCTTTGGGAACTCCCGTTGAAAGGGAAATAAAATCTAAAATAAAAAATGGAATTACATAAAACTAAAATGCTTCTACACAGCAAAAGTAACTCACGTAAAAACAAAAAGTCATCCACTTGAGTGGGAAAGGATATTTGCCTTTTATACCTAGGATAAGGGTAATGTCTAAAATATACAAAGAATTCATAAAATTGGACAAAAAAGCAAACCAATCAAAAATGGACAGACCACCTTTATAGTCACCTCTCCAAGGAAGATGTATAAATGGCCAACCAGTTCATGAAAAGATATTCTACTTCTCTTATCAGGGAAATGCAGTTCAAAACAATGAGATATCACCTCACACCAGCAATAATGACTATTATCCAAAAAAAGAAAACAACTGCTGGAGAGGACATGGAGCAAAGGGAACCCTAATTTACTGCTTTTGGGGGTGTAAAATGGTGCAAAGACTCTGGAAAGCAGTATAGAGAGTACTCAAAGAATTGAGATGGAATTACATATGATCCAGTTATTCCCCTACTGGGCATTTGCCCTAAAAACACAAGACTTATCCAAAGAGCTATATGCACCACCTTGTTCATTGTAGTGCTATTCACAATAGGTAAGAGCTGGAAACAACCTAATTAAAAAGATCAAAAGATTAGTGGATAAAGAAGATGTGATATATATACACAATGGAATATTTTCCAGCCATCAATATGAGAGAAACCCTGACATTTGCAAACAACATGCATGGGCTTGGAGAAAATTATGCTTAGCGAGATAAGTCAGAAAGAGAAAAACAGACATCATGTGATAACACTCATGTGATGTGTATAGAGATAAAAAAACAAGTGAATGAGATAAATTAAGTAATAACAAACATGAGAGAGAGCCACTCCAAACAACTAAGGACTCTTAGTGGTGGAAGATAAAAAGGTAAATCAAAGGGTACCAAAGTGACAGGGGAAAATGGGATAAGCTTTGACTTATTATTAGTTACAATTTAATTGACTCTTGGCAAGAAGAAACTAATTTTACTAAAAGATAAAGAAGGCAGGATCCAAATATGAGGAGGATGAGATCAAGTAGGGGTCTTAAAATAGGGATGACACTGAAAAAATATTTTCAGGTGAATTTCCAAATTTACCAGCACCAAGAGGCTCTCTCATAAAATAGTGATGCCTAGTCAATGAATTTTTGTGCATGATTTTTCAACTGCTAAAATATGTTAATCTAATAATAAAATTCCTCTTGGTATATTATGCAGACTCCCCCTCAGACAGATGTCATCACTTCAAGACCTTGGGTGGTTTACTAAGACCATTTCCACTAAGTATTTTCCCTCAGGATTCTGATACTATCTTTCCAATATCATATTAAAACCTTTCTTTATTGCTCTACTTGTCTTTTCCTACAAATACAAGGAGTGAAATTAGGGGGAATTAGTTGGGTAGGAAGTAGGGTCACTTGAAGATCCTGGCATTTTGCAGATTTGACAGCCTTGTCTTCAAGGATATTGCCTTGAACTTCTGTAGTCCACAATGGATGGAATCTATTCCTTTCCACTCAGCCCCACCATTACCCATTCCCTAATGTAATCTCAGTTACATTGCCTCAAGGTTTCTTCTAGTGTTATCACTATATCACATCACTGGGCTATATAACACTGAAAGTTATGCTACATAAAGCAGTATTGAATTTTTTAATTTCAGGTGTGTAACACAATGTTCACATATAAGTCTCTTTAAGATTCCATTCAGATTTATTTCTTGCTTTTTATTTCATATGAATTTAACTATCATTATTTACAAAATAATATACACCCACGTGTGCAGATCCCCAATTTTCAAATATATGTCAATAAACCCTGCCCACCAGCCAAATACCCAGCATTCTTCACTTTTGTCAATTGGATTATGCCCTCTCTTGTGCCCATATCCTACCCCATTTCCTACTGGTAATGTCAGTTTTATTGCTTCAGTCCTTTAAAATGGTGATATCCATCAAGTCACTTGGTTGTAGTACTGAAAGGGAAAAACATAAAACAATATCACGTTCTTAAACTTTCAGTGAAGGAACATAATGTTCTCACAGAAGCCAACTTAAGTTTCATTTCAGAAATTTTTTCTTTGCTTTAGTTATTATTTGAGGTAACTTGATTTAAAAATACAATAAACTCATGTATACAGGCTTCCCAGTTCTAAATATATGTCAATACACCCTTTCCACCATCAAAATAACCAGAGTCCTCCAACATTATCCCAAGACCTTTTCACCTCTTGTCACCACTCCCACAAAGGCCCCATTCCCTACTGTATCTTAGTTTTATTGGCTCAGGTTTCTACTTCAAGAGAAACCTGGTAATATCATTATATCAAGTCACTGGGTTATAATACTGAAAGGGAGAGGACATAATAGAACATGACATTTTTAAAATATCGCTTGAGGAGCACAGAGTTCACACAGAAGTTACTTTAAGATCCTTTCAGATTTTTTCTTTTCTAGTATTTAGTGAGGTAAATTTGCTTTACAAAATAATATATACCCATTTCTGCAGGTTCGCCAATCATAAATATATGTCAATATAATCTGCCCACGATCAAAATACCAAGAGTCCTTGACCATTATCCATGAAACTATACAGCTTTTGCTCCTGACCCCACCTTTCCACACTCTTCAATGTAGCCTCATCTTTATTTCCTCAGTTCTCTTCTGGTCTTATCCTTAGGTCATGAAATTGGGCTATAGTATTGAAACTGAGATGATGTAAAGCAATACTGCATGTAAATCATTTCGGTTGTACAAAAATAGAAGAAATGAAGCAGCTCAAAACATGTCAAATATATAAAAAACACAATAGCTGATCTAAATGCAATAGAGGGACTTAGAAATAGGATGGATGAAGCCTACAATAAAACAGTGAGCTATAAGTTAGGTTAGAGGAATGTACTCAAGCACACCAGCAAAGAGTTAAAAGAATGCAAAGAAATGAAGTCAGAATTCAAGACCATAGGGAAAACATCGAAAGAAATAACATTCACATTGTAGAGGTCCCAGAAATAGAGAGACAGAAAAAGGGGGCAGAAACTGTATTTGAAGAACTAATAGCTGAGAACTTTGCTACCCTGAATAAAGTAAGTATCCAGATCCAGGGAGATCAAAAAGTCCTTAATAAAAGAAACCCAAGCAGACACATTTTCATTAAAATGTCAAAAATATAAGATAAAGAAAAAAATCTTAAAAGCATCCAGAGAAAAATAAGACATATAAATTAGTCCCCATGGGATTGTCAGCAGATTTTCTCAACTGAAACTCTACAGGCCAGGAAGGAATGGCATGATATATTCAAAAGACTGAAAGAAAATGATACTATATCCTGCAAGATTATCATTCAGAACTGAAGGAATTATAAAAAGCATTTCCAATAAGCAAAAATTAAAGCAATTTCTCACCAGAAAGCCAGTTCTACAAAAAATACTAAAAGATGCTGTATGAAGTGTAAAGAAACCCCACCTAAAACAGGATTATTTGATTTAATAATCTGTGATCATTGAAGATATTGTTTGTAATTTTCTTTCTTAGTGATTTCTTTATCAGATTTTGCTATCAGTGTGATGTGGGCCAAATGGAGTGTTTGGGAATGTTCCTTATTTTTCAATATTTTGGAAGAGTTTGAATAGAATGGGTATTAATTCTCTGAGGGCTTGGTGAAATTCATTGGAAAATCCATATGTTCTTGGGATTTTACTTTTAGGGAGACTTTTGATTACCTCTTCAATTTCTTTGTGATTGTTCTGTGGGGGTCTGTTCAAGAACTTGGCATATATTATCTTATGCCTATGATGCAGATTTTATTATCCCCATTTAATAGATGAGAAAATCAAAGCTAAGAAATCTGCCTAAGGTTATGTAGTATACAAGAGGCAGAGTCAAGGTTCAAATTCAACTTTTATGCCCAAATCCTGTGTACCTTAATATTAATATTTTATCCTGTTTAGTTTGATTCTTATTGAGATTGTTTTATTTGGAAAGATAATGCTATCCAAAATTTTTGAAATTTATTTTCATCATGCTGAGGTATTTTCTTATTAGTTACCTTATTCCTGATAATTCTAATTTTTAACTTCTAAATTAAAGAATTGTGACTCAAGCTTATATTATAAATTTCATATACTATATTAATTTTAAAGTTTATTTGTTTTAGAAATATCCAGTATACTGTACACTCCTGAGTTTCCTTTGAAATAAGTATTTAATGTGATAAATTGTGTTCTTTTCTTGGCCTGAAATAACATCAAAACAAAAAAAATAATACATGGTAAAGGAAACAAGAACTCTGGTGATGGATATGGTGTGAAATTTACACAGACTGAAGTGTGAATTCAGTATCCTAAAAAGCATATAGTGATGTGAAATAATAAAACAAATATCCATACTATATAATATATAAACATATGTGTAATGATAATATAATGAACATCCATTTATCTACCATATTGCTCAATTTTACCTGTTTTGAAATGCATGTATTTTAGAACCTTCATATTTACCCCTCAAAACACCATGAATTTTCCAGGTACTTGCCTCTTTCTCTCATTTCAATTTCAATTGAGACATCAAGTCCTCAGGAAAAGAATTTCCTGAACTCCCTATAGCTAGATCAATGCCTCCTGACTTTTCAGTTATGCTCAGCCACGTTATTACATTAATCTTCTTCATTGCAACACCTCAGTCTTTCAAGTGTTGATCTATGTGTCTTCCTTCTCTTTCCGTGCACACTACTTTATAACCATTGGAGTCTCTATCCTTTTCATTGCTATATTCCTAATTCCCAACAACTTAGTGGGCTCTCTATAACTATTTGTTCATTGCCTTAATAACTTGATGCAAGTGCTAATATCTGCTATCATAAAGGAAGCAAAATTCCCTTAATCATAATAGTAAAACATTCCATAATGGTTTCTGTTAAATTAATTTTTCCTTTGTTCAATGTCTAAATTAATTTATTCTTTTAAAAAGAAACTAAATTATTCAACTTGCATGTATCATTAGAAACCTCACCATAGCTAAATATGGAATTTATTTCTGGATTTGCCTTTTACAAATGATCTTCATTTTCAAAGGAAAGAATATCCAAGCAATTAATATTGAAGAATAAAGGACTTGGGCAAATAAGAGAGATACTTATATTTCTCTAATATTTAAGATACTCAGTACAATTTTTCCCGTTAAGAATAAACCATAATCCCTGGAAATGATGTTCTCAGAAAGGATTTTGGCTATCTTGTGCAATTCTAAATGAACTTGGATCATTATTGCAGTGTCCCACTGCATATCATAATCCAATTCATTGTTAGAGGACTAAATAGCTCTCTTAACCAACAAAAATGTACTGCAAATGCTGCCTGCAAATACTTTTTTAGACCTATAGTTAAAAATAGTATGTGTAATAAATATGATTTTCTTAATTAGTTTTTTTAAAAGCACAATGAAAATTCAACTAGATGTAAGAAAACTCTTAATGATAAAAGAAAAACTTTAAAAACCAAAGTTTATCTCATTGTCAATTTTTATTTAATATCTAAAAACGACACCACTTATGTAATATGCTCTTGAAGAAAAATAATTACTAAAGAATAGAAGCAGATTCAAAATAATCTCTTCAAAAGTGTAAGGGATTAAGCGCAAACCCACGAACATATCTCATATACCGCATCTCCCACAACACATTAAAGCGAGTTTTGGAGCATGGATACACCAACTCACTCCTGATTCTAGTTCAATTAAACTGACTCAGAGGATTAGAATACACTTTTAAAAAGCTGTGAATATATTAAAATCAATATTTCAAAATATCAAACCAAATATCAACAAAATTTCAAAATAAAATCAAACCAACATCCAGTCCTCAGAATAGAAGAACATGCACACTTACCTTGGTCTTGTTCCTTCCCTGAATGACTCCAAAGGGTCACAATCATCATTAGCCATCCCAAGTACCTGTCCACATTCTTCCAGTGACATTTCCTTTTCTTTTGATCGTGGTAACTGTAGGTTCTGCATGAGGCATAAAAAGTAAAATAAATTAGTCTCATATGAATTTTTACCAATTAAATTCCATATCTAATATACATTGTGTATTTATAAATTATCCTGCTACAAAAAAGAAAATTATCCTTTCTGCAAGGAAATATATTTGGAAACCATTATTCTCTTTTAGATTCTTAAGATGATGATTAATATGAAACCTCACTCATTTTAACCTCATATTCTAAACATTCATCTTAATGATATTTTTCAATATCAGCTTTCAAAATAGTCCATTAATCTACAAATGCTTTAAAAGTATTACAAAAATACCTATTTTCAGTCAAGCAAAAAATTTTCACATGAACACTATTCATAACTTGCAATTTAGGCATACCAATATATTAAAGACACCATGTCATTTCTATGAATAAATACAAAATTAATTTTCAACACATTTATGCAGGTGTAGCAAAAGCATAACATAAATTATTCTGTTTTTCATTTATTGGTATTCTAGTTACTGTAAATACTGTTGTGACTTGAAAGAAATAGAACAACTTCAGAGGCCATACTCTGAACAATTAATCAAGAAGCTGAAATTTACATCTCCCAACTACATTTCAGTAATCATTCCAAGAAGGAAAAGAAGTTGAAAAAAGGAAAATGAGATACCTTGAGTATAGAACACCTCATGTATTTATCTCAAGCATCTTGAATTTGAACATCATTAAAACATAGGCAATTAAACTATTTCAGTTAAGCACTGAAAGCATCATCCCTTTCCAGGGTAACTTGGAATATCCAAGACAAGTGTCACTATATTGCCCAAATACATTAGTATCACTAATAAATTTATATTGAAGACTATGGTGACTGATGACTTACAAAACAATAATAGTGATGCCTAATTATTTTTAAGGGCAAGGAGCAGGATAAGACTGTTGCCAAAAGCCAATCCTAGTAATATACATCCAAGTCTGGCCCTCTGTAATCATTTATACATTCTATTACCACTCTAATAGATATTTGTGCCTTTAATCACTGTGTAATCATTTTACATGGTTCCAACAATATCAAAATCACTTTAAAATTTAATTTGTCTTTCACTAGATTCTTCTCAAACTTATTTTTATTTATTGCTTCCTTAACTTCTAGTAATCTACATACATTATTCACTTTAAATGGCATTTTGTAAAGATCCTATATAGAGTTGAGTCCTAATTTTTAAAACTTAAACATTTTTGGAAGTATTAGCATGTAAAACACTAGTTTCACTACATATTTTGATAAAATTTTAAGGGAACAGATAGCTTTCAAATTGTTATCATAATCAAAAGGAAATTTAACCTTTCTAAGCTTCTACAAAAAAACTAATATTTCATAAATACCAAGTCATGATATTTTATCTATATCCTGTTTTGGCCATTTTATAAATATGAAATACACAACTTTTTAGAAAACTTTTAAATTAACCAGCGATTGGTCTCACATAAGTTCAAACTGATGAATTTGTGAAAGTAAAACAAAATAACAGAAGGAACCTGAAATGAACCTGAAAATAAAGTAACATTTGACATAAGGACATGTTACGGACTTCTATAATCATTTTTGGGAACACTTTTCATTCGTATGAAAAATAAAAAATGAGACTATTTTACACATTTTTACTTGTACTTGTTATATTTTAAATGTTGGAATAAGTTATAAAACATAGATATTTGGATATTTTCTGCCCATAAAATAGATTGACTTTCAGTGAGCAGAGTAGAGCTTTAGTATTCAAAGTAGTAATGATAATATAATACATCTTGACACAATAGTGATCAACCTGTTCGTTTAATGTTGACTCTCACCAAAGAAAATGGGCCTTAAGAAAGTTTTGTGTCATTTTTTATACATAGTAGCAAAATTAATTTGATTATGCAAATATTTGGGGGCAAACATCATAGTAAGACAGTGTCATGGAGGACTGTGGCTCCATAGTCTGTCTTCTGGATGTCAGAAGATATGGTGTTATCTTAAAGATACTTCACATATAGAGATACTAATTAGGAATAATAGTCCTGAATTAACAACAATCCTGGCTAAAAACTCCTACCATTAGTTAATGCATGTGAAAGTTTCCAGGTATTGGAACCACTTCTATTACAGACCATATCTGAATTATATCTGCAACCATTGCCAAAACATTATTCATCTTCTCAATATTCCACATCTTATTTAGATCTTACAGATATTTTCTTCTTTCTTAGCCATCAGACCAAACCAATTAGCTTAGGTTGCATGTATGTGTAATGCCGGATCTAAAAATCAATATATTTTCCACTTAAGTAATTCCTTGCACATATCATTCCATTGTGATCTAAAGATAGATGCTTTTGTCACTGTCCAGCATAAGTTTTCAAGCAGTTTCTGTAGGACAATTCTTCTCTGAAACAAAGAATCCTTGCGATTCCCTCTCTTGGTATTTGTTGTCTTTATTAAAGAACATGTCAAGAGAGTTAAGATGTGCAAACTAGCCTCCAGGCTGAATGCTCCTTTGGCTCAGTTTCTCCATTATAAAGAAACCTCTTTTATCAATCTTCTAAAACTAAGTTTCAAAGAATCTAATG
Organism: Solenodon paradoxus; assembly: GCA_004363575.1. Taxonomy (NCBI): domain Eukaryota; kingdom Metazoa; phylum Chordata; class Mammalia; order Eulipotyphla; family Solenodontidae; genus Solenodon; species Solenodon paradoxus. Next base: position 23,825 of record RJWH01006686.1, read on the forward strand.
GAATTAGAAAGTGGACATAGCTCACAGGTCATTAATTCCTCCTCTCAGCATATTATAGAAATACAATTTAAGCCATAAAAATACAGCAAGACCCATTACAGCTCTCAGGTTTCAGTTATTAACACTGATTTTTTTCTAATGGGAAATTTACATTAGAAGCCATCAAATGACCTATGTTCAGTAATAACCTAAGATTAAGATCTATAGATTGGGGCCTCACTTTAACATTGTCCTTGGACTAGGTGCCATTAAGCTATTTTTAAAAGGGGTTTATCTATTTATTTAAAGCCAATAGACAAGAAAGAATAAAGTAGGCTTCTTTTTATATTTTAATAGAGGAGGAAGGGAAGAAGCATTTAAGGAAGGAAGGAAAAGATGAAGACGAATCATCCCAATTTAGTTTTTCATTTTGGTCCTCTACAAAAATAGGTATTTTGACATGTTGAAGCCTGTGTTTGGTAAAGCAGAGGATCCTGCCTGGAAAATAGTGAGTAGGAGATGCACCCTTACCCCCAATCTGCAAAAGAGCACACAGAGGACTAAAGGTGGTCTTGTTCCCTGATCAGGGAAACTTGAGGGAGCAAGAACAAGACCAATCACCCAAAGGAACTGCAGTAGCTGTACAGGATTGCAATATGTGAGCTTCCGGCTCCCTGCACTTGAGAGCATCAGTGAGTGTACCACCCCACCACGGGGATCAAGGCAGCTTACAAGGGCTGGCTTTAAAATTGCTTCCCAAATAGGGAGCTGCAAGAATCACCAGAGAACATTTAAAAACCTGTGCTTACAAGACCACAGGGTTTGGCACTGGAGAACAATGGTGAGGGAGGTTGAAAAGCAATCCTACCCCCTAACCTAGGAGCTAGAGGGAACAAGAACAACTACATGATAGTTCAAGAGAACCTATCTATGAGGACCCTGCCTTGCACTGGAGACCTATGGGTTCCACAAATTCACAGGATCTGCTTTTAAACTCTATCTTTGGATTGGAGAGCTTCATTTAGTGGCACATGAGAGAAGGATTTCCTGTCATCCCTATGGAAGTCAGCGCATACCACTAAAGCAACATTTGTGGCCCACCAAACATGAGAATTTCAGAGAGAGGAAACAGGCCTCCCACCTTACAGAAGTCAAGTGGATGGCACTGGTCACAACATGTCCCCAAATCAACACTCAGAAATCTAATTGAAAAAGAAAGTCACCTTGCTAAATCTAAGACAGAAGAAAGTCATGCTGCAAGCAAAGTCACCCAAAAAAGTGGGAATGGCCCAAAGGGTGGAAGATGCCAAGACCTCCCAGAGAAAACTCTATTGATATTAAATGGGACATCCTACCAAAGAAAGAGTTCCAAAAAATAGTTATAAAAAGCTAATGAGATGCAAGAGGGACACACAACAATCCAAAAGACATTCAAAGCCCTCAAAAAAGAAGTGACAGATCAAAAGGAATTTGCCACCAAGGAGATTGATGTCACAAAGAAAGCACTAGTATAAATTCTAGAGATAAAAGATAAAGTCATAGAACTGATGATAAACATGGAAAATTCCATAAACAGATTTAATCATGCAGAGGAAAAATAATGTCAGAAATTAAAGACAAGATCACAAAGGTGACCCTCTGTGAAAGAGAGAAACAAGACTGAGAAAAAAATGAATAAATTCTCTAAGAAATATCAGATACCATTAGAAGAAAAAACATAAGGGTCAGAGGTATTTCAGAAGGAAAGGAGAGGGCTAAAAGGTACAGAATACTTACTTGAAGTAACAGCATAGAAATTGCCAAATCTGACATAAAAAGGAAACATGGAGGTCCAAAAGCAGAAAGAACACCAAAATTTCTAAATATAAAAAGACCTACTCCTATATACACCATAGTGAAACCAGCAAAAGTCAATGACGAAGAAAAACTACTCAAGGCTGTAGAGAAAAAACATAACCTACGAAGGTATACCCGTTAAGCTACAAAAAGAATTCTCAGCAAAATCACTACAGTACAGGAGAGGATGGAGTGATATATTCTAAACACTATGACAAAAATTACCAGCCTAGAATATTCTGCCATGCACAATAATCACTCAAACATGATGCAGAATGAAGCATGTTCAATGATAAAAAAGTTAATGGATTTTCCCACCACCAAACCCGCCATTCAATAAATCCTGAAAGAGATCCTACAACAGGGAAAAACAGAACTCCACCAAATCCAGAGAATGACAATACATAGGAAAGCAAATGCAGAAACAAAGACAGGACCACTAAGAGATAATTACAATTACCAATGGAAATAAAATTATGAAATCTGTATCAGAAATGTAAAGAGAGTGATAATCCATGTGACAACCAGAAAATCTAATCTAAAGAGGTAAATAACTGGGAAGTCGATAAAAAATGAAAGACCAACATCAAAAAACCATACAGGGGAATAGAAAAAACAAATGGGAAGCAAACTAATAGACACAGAAAATCAATAGAAAACAAGTCTCGAATGACAGCAAAAATCCTTATATGTCAATTGTTGGCCTAAGTATGAATGAACCGAATGAACCAATCAAAAGAAAGAGAGTGGCTTGATGGATCAGAAAACAGAAACTATCAATATACTTACAAGAAACTCATATCAGATCCAAAGATAAACATAGTTTTAAAATAAAAGAATATGGAAAAGTATATCAAAACTACAGTCATGAAAGGAAATCAGGAACTGTAATACTAATTGCAAACAAGATAAAATTGCACCTGAAAAGATATCTCGAGGCAAGGAAGGGCAGCATGGTCACGGGGGTAATTCATCAGGAAGAAGCAACTGTCATTAACATATATACACCCAAAGCTGAACCATCTAAATATAGAAAACAAATATTGGCAGGGCTAAAGGCAGACACTGAAAATAGCACAATACTAGGGGACTTTAATACTACACTTAAGTCAATGTATCTTCCATGGTGAAGGTACACAAAGAAATAAATACTCTAAATAAAACAATGGAGCACAGGGACATAAAAGACATATACAGGGTATTCTACCCCAACAAAAAGGATATACATTCTTCTAGAGAGTACATGAAACATTTTCAAGAAAAGACCACATCTTGAGACACAAAAAAAGTCTCAGCAAATTTAGCAAGATTGAAATTATAGAAAGAATCTCCTTAGACCACAAGGGGGTGAAATGAACCAGAAGAACAAAACTGCAAGAACCACAACATTGTAGAGATTGAACACCATGCTTCTGAACAACTTGAAGCATAAATATAAAGAGAAGAGCTATGAAAACATGTGGGAAATGGCAAAAGGTGTGCTTGAGGTAGGTTTATAGCCACACAAGTGTTCATCAGTAACAAAGAGAGACCAAATTAAATCCATAAACACACACCGGAGGAAACCAGAAAGAGAAAAACAATGAAAACAAAAAAATCAGAAGGAAGGAAATAATAAAAATTAGAGCACACAGAAAACCATCCAAAATATCAAAGAAATCAAGTTTCGCTTCTTTGAAAAATTAGACAAAATTCATACAACCATAGCTAAATTCACAAAGAACAGAGGGAAAGTCCTAAAAAAACAATCAGAAATGAAAGAATTAAAATTACAACTGGCAGCAGAGAAATACAAAGGATCATGAAAGACTTGTATGGGAAATTATATGCCAACAAATTCATCAATCATGAATAAATGGACAGATTCCTAGAAACCTACAACCCCTAAAACTGATCCAGGAACACATGGACATCTTGAACAGACCAATCACGAGCACAGAAAATTGAAGCAGTAATCAAATATCTCCCAAAAAACAAGAGCGTAGTACCAGATAGCTTCACTATGACTTCTGACAAACATTCAAAGAAGAGATAATCACAGTTTTCCTTAAACTCTCCCACAGAATTGGAGAGGAGAGAAAAATCCCAGATACAGTCTATCAGGACAATGTTGCTCTGATACCCAAATCAGACAAAGATAATACAAAAAATAAAACAATATACAAATATCACTGATGAATGTAGATGCAAAAATCCTGGCAAACAAATTCAACAGCACTTAGAAAAAAGTAATACATCAAAATAGGTTTCATTCAAGGGTGGTTCAATCCATGTAATATTCCACATCAATAGAGAACATAAAAATAATTTGATCATATCAATAGATACAGAGAAAGCCTTTGACAAGATTCAAAATCCATTCATGATAAAACCCTCATCAAAACAGAAATAGAAAAAACATGTTAACATAATAAAAGCATAATACAGCAAAGCGATTGCCAACATGGTACCCAACTGTAGAAAAGTGAAAGCCTTTCCCCTCAGATCTAGAAGACAAGGCTTCCCTCTCTCACCACTAAAATTTTATATAGTTCTCAAAGTCTTGGTTGAGCAATAAGGCAAGACAAATATGTTAAAGTAATTCATATTGGAAAAGAATAAAATGATCATTATTTACATATATTACACCTCAAGAATCCTAGACTACAGCAAAAACTGCTGACAATAAATGAGCACAGCAGGGTATAAAATAAGCACTCAAAAATCAGTAGTATTCATATATACAAACAATAAAGTAGAGGAAAATGAAAGAAAGAAACCCATTCTCAGTAGCACCAAAAAAGAATTTCTGGGAATAGACATAACAAAGGAGGTGAAAGACATCTATGATGAAAAGTGTAAGATGTTAACAAAAGAAATAAAGACACAAAGAAATGGAGCACTATTGAATGCTCATGGATTGAAAGGATTAACTTAATTAAATGGCAATCTTACCTAAACAAATACACAGTTTAAGGCGATTACCATCAAAATTCCAGTGACATGGTAAGGAAATTGAGCAATCAACACTGATGTCGTATTTGTCTAAGTATTGGTTGTGCTCTAAATTCTATGGCAAATTCTCCTCCAATAAGTTTAAAGGCATACAATATACATGTCTGCAGCATCACATCCACTGTGCTCACTGGGGTCTAAACTAATCATAATATTATTCTTTCAATTGGGTCATCATTAATCACGATATATCTAATGTCCTCAAAAAGCAAGTCTTAATCTCTCCAGCAATATTGTTACATTTTATTTCTAATTTACATTTGTTGATAAGTTTATAAAGATAAGCAATTTCATTTTTAACTTCTTCCTGATTTTTGTATAATTGAGTTAATTTTTGCATAAATAAAAATAAAAAATAAAAATAATTTTTGCATAAAAAAGTTAATTCAGTCTGTACTGAATGTAGTGATATCCTTAACATCTTGTCTAAGGTGAAGGGTTTCATTTAGATTTTCAGATAATAGTGAAATTGCTGCAGCTTGATGTGTATTTAATTCATTTAGTTTACCTAATTCAGTTGTGATGTCTCATTTCTATTTGAGTGGTGTAAGTATTGTTTACTGTCATCAAAAGTGCAGAAACAGTTAACAGACCAATGCCTAATTGGCATTGTTGTCTCCTAAGTATGGGCAGTCTAATCTCAAGAAGTTTAAATACCTTATGTGGTTGATATGCACCTTGATAATTAGGTACAATTTCTAATGGTAAGTCTTTAGCAAGATGTTTACATTCAGGAATGGCAAAAGAAAGTTTAAAGTTTAATTTTCTAAATATAAGTTTCCATTTAACAATTTATGATTTTACCATTATTTGTACAGGCATATTTATATCAGGTATTAAAACTTGTGGTTTCTGTACAATAGGTTTTTCGGTATTCCTGAGACATCTATATGTATATTGTGGTTTGTAATGTTCCATGGCCCCTGCGACCAGTCTTCCTGAGAGGAGGCTAAGGAGCCTAAAGAAAGGCAGACAATTTACATCTAGAAAAACAGAGGCCAGGTGGGACACTTCTCTTCTTCTTAGAGACAGTAACCACAAACTGGTTCTGTGATTTATTTTATAGGGCTGGGATCCAATGAGGTAATACAAATAAAACAAAGGAATAAATGCAGACATTAAACTTTATTGCTGTTATTGGGATAGCAACATTTGAAGGTGGAAGTTCAGCTACTTTTTGCTGCTGTTTGTAGCCCTGCTGACTTGTAAGAACTTCTGTCTTGGGAAACTTTTCAGAAGCGGCCAGAAGCAGTTCGCTTCTAATGTGTTGTCATTAGATGGTGTGTTATTCCAGCATCCATTGTAAATGTAACAGGGCTGTAGGCTGTGAGGCTTAATATAGAATTTCTCAGAATCAGCATTATATGTATAAATTCTAGATTCTAATGTTAAAAAGTTTGGTTAACAATCATAGGGTTTAAAAAGTCCAATAGACTTTATGCCATGTGAACAGCAAAGGTTGTATTAGGTAAAAATAATATGGTCTAAGATCAGTATCAATGTGTTTTTAGGTCAAATGTTTCATGGACTGTTAGTCCCATGGTTCTCCACTAAGATAAAGTATGATTTTGTATAATACAATTTTTATCTACATGAGGCCAGTATACACAAGGGTCATCTATATCAATACAATTAAAGAGAAAAGGTCCTATGACTTGTATAGCCAAGTGCAAGATAATATTCAAGAATTATGTGCATGTTCCAAAGCCAGGTTCTTTTGTGAATTCATGACATCTTTGGTATCCTTATAATAACAGGTGTATTATAAAGACAGGAATTATAATAGATATTTGGTCATGAAAAGTTCAACTCATGAAGGTAAGACTGTATCATAGTGTCTTGTTTTCTGTCATATAAACAATGTATCTTGGGTACTTTTTTAAAGGTGTAGTTGTTCCTTCATTATACAACATAATCTGGTGTTGTGTTTTGCTAAAGCAAATATATGAAGTAAATGTATTAAGGCTCGTATCCTCAACAATAAAATTAAAAGTATGGATGTGATTATTGTTTCTATAAATTGCATTGTTCCTTACATAGAAATGTGCAGGTATTCCTGAGAATATGCCAGTAATTTCAATTTGGTTCTTATTTGAGTCCGACCTGCGGAATAGTCAGCTGGGGTCCGGAGATCCACCTAGAACGGATGAAAGGGGTGGTGTTGGGGACTTGGGCCAGGCCACAAAGCCAGGCTGATGCAATCCAACAGAAAATTACACTCAGAGGTACCTCAGCCACTGCCCTGTTTGCCTAACGGTCGCCTCCCTATTTCATAAAAAAGCATAAACATTAGCAACCAAGAATATTAGCAACCAATCAATTAGCAACCAGTCAGAGCCTTGATCACGCGCACTAGCAATCAATCAGAGTCTTGATCACGCACTGTACATGCACCCACCCTCCAATCCAACTAAAGAGCACGCAGCAGACATGCACAGGGGCCACCTATCAGAACTACTGCCCTTCTTTTCCCTTTCTATATAAGTCCCTCCATCTTAATAAAATTTTGCAGCTTGATCAGAATTCGTTGTGTTGCTGTCATTTTTCGCACCTCTTGTCCCACCCCTTTCATCCGTTCTAGGTGGATCTCCGGACCCCAGCTGACTATTCCGCAGGTCGGACTCAGGGTGGAACAAGAGGTGCGCATGAAACACGAAATGACATTCAATTGAGTACATTGAATGAGATGTGACATAAAATTCATTTAAAATAAATGACAAAAATTAAAACATTTTATCAAATAGTTTAGAGCAATTTGATTAAGATAAACTACAAAAATGTAACCAGTATTCAAAGAAAGTAAAATAACACCAAGACAGTTGTAGATCACAGAGAAAGCAGTTTGGAGATTCCTGAAAAAACTGAAGATGGAAATCTCATAGGATTCCATCATTTCACTTCTGGGCATCTACCCAAAAGATACAAAAGCACCCATCCTCAGAGATGTATGTATCTTCGTGTTTATTACAGCCTATTCACCACCAGAGCTGGAAATTATCTAAGTGTCCAACATCAGATGAATGGATAATGAAGATTTGGTACATATATACTATGGAATACTAACAGCCCTCCAAACTGCTTTTCATAGTGGTTGTACCAGTTTGCACTATATAGTGCACCAATAGTGCAAAAGTGTTCCCTTTTCTCCACATCCTCACCAGCATTTGTTGCTTCCAGACTTTTAAATAATAGACAGCCTTTCAGCTGTAAGGAGATATCTCATTGTTGTTTTAATTTGCATTTCCCTGACAGCCAACCAGTAGGAATATAATTTCATGTGCCTGTTGATCATCTCTATATACTCTTCAGAAAAATGTCTCTCCAATTCCTCCTCCTGTCCAGTTTTCCCAATACCGTTTGAAGACACTTTCCTTTTTCTATCATATGTTTTAGCTACTTTGTCATGGATTGACTGTATGTCAGTGAGTCAGTTTCTGGTGATTCAGTTCTATTCCATTAATCTGTGCCTCTGTAATTATTCCAGTATCAAACCATTTTGATCACTATTGCTTTGTAATATAGCTTGAAGTCTGAAAGCGTAATCTCTCCAGATTTGTTATTTTTTTAATAATGATTATTTTGGCTATTTGGCTATTATTTTGGCTAAGGGTCTTTTATTGTTCCGTATAAATTTTAAGATTTTTTTCTCTATTTCCTGGAAATAAGCCCATGGGTTTTTAATAGGGATTGTATTAAAAATATATTGTTTTGGGTAAGATGGCCATCTTAATGATATTGATTCATCCCAACCATGAGCAGGGGATGTATTTTCATTTCCTTGTGTCCTCTATTTCTTTTAAGAAGGACTTGTAGTTTTCATTATACAGATCTCTTACTTCCTTTGTTAGGTATAAGCCCAGGTATTTCATTTATTTAACTTCTATTTTAAATAGTGTCATTTTTGTGACCTCATTTTCTTATAGAGTGTTGTTTGTGCATAAAAATGCAACAGATTTTTGTGCATTGATTTTGTAGCCTGCTACTTTACTGTATTCATTGATGATTTCAATATATATAATCACGTCATCTGAAAATAATGAGAGTTATACTTCTTCCTTTCCAATGCGGATTTCTCTTATTTCCTTTTCTTGCCTGATTGCTCTGGCTAAGACCTCCAGTACAATGTTAAAGAGCACTGGTGAGAGTGGACAACCTTGCCTTGTTCCTGACCTAAAAGGAAATGCTTTCAATTTTTTGCCATTAACTATGATGCTGACTGAGGGTTTTTCGCATATGACTTTTATTATGTGGAGGTATGAACCTTTGATTCCCATTTTATGGAGGGTTTTTTTTTTTATCATAAATAGGTGTTGGATCTTGTCAAAAGCTTTCTCTGCATCTATTGATATTATTGTGTATTTTTTCTCTTTGCTCTTGGTGATATGGAGCGTGACATTAATAGATTTACGTATGTTACATATGAACCATCCTTGCATCCCTGAGATGAATCCCACTTGGTCCTAATGGATGATCTTTTTGATGCATTTCTGAATTGGGTTTGATAATATTTTGTTAAGAATTTTTGCATCTATGATCACTAGAGCTATTGGTCTGTAATTTTCTTTCTGGGTGACATCTCTGTTAGTTTTTTATATCAATGTAATATTAGCCTCATAAAAAGTATTTGAGAGAGTTCCATATTCTTCAATATTTGGAAGGGCTTGAGAAGATTAGGTTTTAATTCTCTGAAGGTTTGGTAGAACTCATTGGAGAAACCACCTGGTCCTGGGCTTTTATTTCTGGGGAGGCCCTTAATTACTTACCAAATTTGTTTGCTTGTGATTGTGCTGTTCAGGTTTTCCAATTCTTCCAGGTTCAGTTTTGGTAGAGTATAATATTCTAGTAATCTGTTCATGTCCTTAAGTTTGTTCATGTTGATGGTGTAGAGCTGTTCATAATAGTCCTTTATGATGTTTTAAATTTCTGTGGTATCTGTTGTAAACTTTCCCAGTTCATTTATGATTCTAGTTATGAGAGTTTTCTCCCTTTATTTCTTTGTGAGTCTAGTCAATGGCTTGTCAATTTTATTTATTTTTCAAAGATCCAACTTTTGGTTTCATTAATCGTCTGGATTGTCTTTTTATTTTCTATGTTATTTCTGCTCGAATTTTGATTCTTTCCTTTTTTCTTCTGATTTTTGGCTTTAATTGTTCCTCTTATCTACTTGTTTTAAATATAGAGTTGTTATTTATTTGTGAATTTTCTTGTTTCTTGTGATAGGCCTGGATTGCGATGAACTTTCCCCTTAGTACTACGTTTGCTGCATCCTATAGATCCTTATTGGTAATTCGTGTCCTCATTTGCATTTGCCTCTAAGTATTTTTTAAGTTTCTCTTTCATTTCCTCTTTCACCCAACAGTCATTCAGGAGCATATTGTTGAATTTTCAAGTGGTATGGGATCTTCCAGCTTTATGTGGTTGATTTCCAGTTTTAGGCCATTGTGGTCAGAGAAGATGCTTGGTATAACTTCAGACTTTGTAAATTGGTTGAGAGATGTTTTGTGTACCAGCATATGATCGATCCTTGAGAATATTCCATGAGCACTTGAGAAGAAAATGAATTCTATAGTCATTGGGTTAAGTGATCGGCATATGTGTGCTACACCTATCTGTTCCAGATGGTCATTTAAAGTGGCTGTTTCCCTGTTAATATTCTGCTTGGTTGATCTGACCATTGTTGACAGTGGGGTGTTGAAGTCCCCCACTATTACTGTGTTGATGTCAGTGTCTCTCTTTGGGTCTAATAATGCTTCCATGATATATTTTGATGCTCATTTATTTGGTGCATATATGTTAATAGGCATTATGTTTTTCTGCTGGATTGTTTTTTCAATCATTATGTAGTCTGTTTTATCTGATCTAAGTATAGCTGATCCTAGCCTTTTGTGACTGCCGTTCAACTGTAGGATTGTCTTCCAGCCATTGACTTTGAGCCTTCTTTATCTTTTGGAAGAAGGTGGGCTTCTAGAATACAGCAGAATTTTGAGTTTTATTTTTTAACCATTTAGCCAATCTGCATCATTTGACTGGTGAATTCAGTCCATTAATGTTTAGGGTGATTATTGATATATCGCTCCAGATGATCCCTTTGTTCTCTTTCTCTTCTTAGGTCGGATGGGTGCAGTTATGTTTTGATTTATTTCACCTTTTGTTTTCTTCTTAACTTTCTCCCTGGGGATGTATTTTGAGGTTACCCTGAAGTTAGTATTCTCAGTTCTGTATCTACTGCCTAATTTTACTTGAAAACATTGAAAGACATTAGTCTTCCACTCATTCTAACTATCCACATTTTTGCTCTCTTCTCCCCAATTTTAATATTTGCTGTATTCCTGTTTTACTGTGTGGTTTCTTTATGCTTTATAGAGTATCCTTAAATATTTTTTGCAAAGATGATTTTGTATTGATGAACTTTAACTTTCGCTTGTCAGAGAAGTTTTCATCACTCCTTCACTTCTGAATGATAATCTTGGCAGATATAATATCCTAGGTTGAAAATCTTTTTCTTTCAGCACATTGAATGTATTAAGCCATTACCTTTTGACCTTTAAAGTTTCGTTTGAGAAATCGGCTGACAATCTTATGGGGGCTCCTCTGTATGTGACATATTTTTCTCTGGCTCCTTTTTCTAGTCTTTCTTATATTTTGTTTTTGACATTTTTATCATGAAGTGTCTAGTTGTATTTCAGTTTTGGTTTATTTTATTAGGAACTCTTTAAACTTCCTAGATCTGGAGGCTTGCTTCATTCTTCAGATTGTGTAAGTTCTCATCTATTATTTCTTCAAATATGGTTTCTGTCCCCTTTTCTCTCTCTTCCTCTGGGACCTGTATGATGTGAATGTTGTTTCTTTTGGTGTTATCCCAGAGGTCATGAGTGTTATCTTCTATACTTTCAATTTTTATCTCTTTGCTGGTTTGTTTGATTTTGTTTCTCTGTTCTATCTTCCAGACCAATGATTTATTGGAAACTGCATCCATTCTATTGTTGAGTCCCTCTACAGAGTTCCTTAATTCAGCCATCTTGTCTCTTACCTGTTTGATGCCTTGTTTTAATTCTTCTCTTTGCTTCCTGACATTCTCATTTACTTCCTCTACTGGTTTCTGGATTCCCATGAGTATGTTAATCACTGTTACCCTAAATTCCTCATCAGGTAGTTCATATACCTCTGCTGAATTCAGATTTTTTCCTGGGTTTCTGATTGAATCCATCACTTCACGTATATTTCTCTGTGCCCTTGATCTATTCAGCATTCTGTTTATATTTATGAGGTTCGGTTTCCCTGGTGTTGTGTAAGTTTGATTTGCCCAGGATTGGCAATCAGGCTGCAGTTTTCCTCTACCTACAAGGTAGCACTAGTGGGTAGCTTTGAGTTTCAGTCTTTTATTGAATTATTTCTCACTGCAATCCTTGGGTTAGGTGTTCAATGGGCGGGATTTCCGGTGGGCGGGATACGTGGTGGGAGGGATATCCATTGTGTGGGATTTCTGGTGGGTAGGGTATCGGTTTATGCCAGCCTCTGGAGTGAAGTGGTTGTGGGAAGGGTTCAAGTTTGTAATTTCTTTGGCTGATTTCTGGTTATGGCTGCACCCAGCACAATTTCATCCCATGGGCTCCAACTCAGCTCCTGGCACACCCCCTTCCAATTTGGTGCTCCAAGTCTCCATGTCTCAATCCTACTGTGCTCGTATCTCTCTGCCTCTGCAGTTGGTCCTGAAATCCCTATCCTCCACCTTACTGTGTGTCCGGAGACTCCCGAGCTCATCCCAAATCCAAATCGGTGGCTTATCTGAGAACCCTGCTGGGCACCTTCACCCACCATTAGTCATTAGCAGATCCATCTCCAGCTGAGGTGCCAGTTGGTGTTTGTCTCAGGAAAATAGGCTATTTAATTTTGTTTTTTTCAGTGTCTGTGGGGAGTGACCTGAAAGTGCATCCTATTGAGTCACCATCTGTGAGATATGATGAAGGAAAGTGAGTTAAACAAAAGTAGAGAGAATGCTATGTATCTCCTGAAGTCCTTCACCTTTAGCTCTTTTGTTCCTTTTGGTCTAGGAAATCCCACCGCTCGGGTGAGTGCTTTTTCTTGTTGCCATGGGCTTCTGGGTTCTGAGGAGAATAAGGGCAAAGCAGGGCTAACTGGAAGCATGTGAGAAAGCTTTAATGATGCTAGAGTTGCCTGCCTCTAGGGCATCATGTAGACTGAGACAGTACTGTCACTAATGTTAGCACCTGGGGTGGGAAAGCTAGAGCAAATCTGCTCACTTTTGCTCACCTAATCAGTTAAATCCATGTGCAGGTGTGGGTTTAGTGTGTGAGATGTAGGGGATCCCATTGTTTTTCCATGACCAAGAAATCCTGCTGACTGAGCTCCCTAGTTCAGTGTGTCCATTGGGTAAGTGACTGGATAAGGCTGGAGCAGTGCTCCACAATCACGTGTTTTGAAGTCAATAATAAGTTCTTGCAAGGGGGGTCTCAGGCTGTGTTCCTCAGTAAGAACAATGCACAGATTGAATTCTACAACTGAGTGGGACTACAGGCTGGGTTCTACATCAGTTGTATCCACATAGAGCCCTAGTGGGTAGCGTCATTTGTATGCTGTTCACACAGGACTGCAGGCAAGGTTTTGCAGTCCAATAGGAGCTCAGGCTATTCTCTTTGATAAAGAGTTTCAGGCTCTACACTTCTACACCAAAGTTGGGCATGCTGGGTAGGTCATAGCTCTGCTCTCCAGGAGAAGGTTGCTAGTCAGGATCTCTGACTGTTTGGGAAAACTCAAGCTGTATCCTACAACAGACTGAGGCTGGAGAATGCATTCCGTTATCAGGCAGTGTTGCTGTCGGGGTTTCCTGATTAGGTGCAATAATTTATGTGATCATTGTGTGGGCTTCCTGCCTAGGTAAGGTCATAGAACATTTTCAGCAATCAGACAGAGCTGTAGACTTGGCAATCATACATTGGGTTCCAATCTATGGGTCACAGTAATTCTGTTCTGAGCCCCTGAACATGAGTGGATCGAGGTCTTGGTCAACAAATGGACAGGAATTCGTCTTAAGAAGATCTGCAGGATGAACTTGGAAGCTGCTGCTTTCTCTAGTTAAACTTCCTGGTGGTTTGGGGCTGTAGGTTACTCCCAGGTGTTAGATGGGTTTTAAGGTTGCCTCTCTGTTCAGTTGAACCATAGGATATTATTTATGACACATGTCTGCACTAGGCTTCCCAGTGGGGCAGAACTAAAGGATATGTTTGGCAATTCATTAGGATTGCAAATTTGAATCTCATATCAGGCAAGTTACTGGATGTATCCCACCTCTATGGTCATTTGTGATCATCCTTCTTGGTGAAGCAGAGCTGCAAGTAATGCAAATGGGCAGCAGGTGGCTAGGATCTTTTTGTGGATACCACTGCAATTATAAAAGTGATTCACTGAGATCTGAGTGCTTGGCACTCAAGTAGGTCCAACCCATTATCTGTATCTCCATTTGATACCCAATGATGAGTTGTGAAGATAATTGCAGCAATCTTCCTGAGGGGAGAGCTCACTGGGCTTCCTAGAGAACATCCCATAATGCTGGAGAAGCTGATTGTACAACTAGCTGTCTTTTTGCCTCTGGAGAAACCATGGGCTCATGTAGCGGTGGTGCTATGTCACCCTGGAAAGAAGTGTAATGACAAAACTCAACCACTTCTTTCATCCCTCTAATAAGGTCATCTCAGTCTCTAGTCTATAGGTGTGTCTCATGCTCATCCTTTCATCTGGGATTTCCACCATGGTATCTTGTCTATGGTGAATTGGTCTTCTTAAAAAGGGAAATAATGTAGAAAATGACCTATGTTTCCATATTGATGATATCGCTGTCTCCAGGAAATTCTTAAAAGCTCTGGATGCTTGATTGTTCTATAGAATTATTATACTATATTATGCATTATTCTATTTATAATTATGTGTATATATACTTTATTCATTATATGTATAAATAAATGCAGTATTGTTTCAATTTAAAATATATTCACTCCACTGTGAATACTCTGAAAGCCATGTTTAAAGGCCTTCCAAGAGTTTTTTGTGTCTCATACATATAGTATATACCATATAACCATTGTTATTTACTCACTCATAGAAATATATATTTTAGATTTGTATTCATATACATAAAGTGATATTAATTTTAAGATACATTCACACTATTGTGCTACCTAGCATAATTATTTAAAATCTTATGTATAAAAGACACTATATTTTATGTGCTTACATATTCTATGTACTTGCTATATTCATGAGAAACTAGGAAGTTCCTTTGACTCCTATTTTTTACGAAATGATATATACAGATATTCACAAAATATTTTAAGTAAGCTGAAATTAAATTTTTTGCATTGCGGATCATGAGAAAATGTCAAACATGGCAATACTTTCATTTGAAAATGTGATACACCAAAAGTTTGTATTAACTGCTAATAGTGTTCAGTTCTTCAAAGTTAAGACATAAAAAAATCTGGTTTAGGTATAAATAAGCTATGGAAATTCAGAATAATGTGAAATAAAAAACGCTTGCCTTTCCTTTTTCAGTGTTCTCCAGTTACTTCAAAGTTATAGAAAACAGTGAAACAATGTTTGGGGATGCAACCATATTTCTTTGCCTTGGTCTATGGTATGTCTCCGTGGAATTCTGGCCATTTCAAATTTTAATATTAAGTTAATGACTAGTTATGTTTCTCTATCTGAAAGTATACTAGGATTTCTCTCTAGAAACTATCTTGAATTCTTCTAGAAATGATATTGGGATATCATGTATACCTCAAACCAAATTAATGTTAAATACAATAGTCCTTCAGTAAAATCATTAAAAAAATAAATATTAAATGCTATGTATTCACTCTTAAAAACCCTCAAGAATGAATAATTGTGAAAATTAGAGCTTGATGAAAATATTACATAAGTAAAGATGAAAGCACATGGGAACGTTCCAGAAAATGAAATGTCTAACATTATTTAGAAGATCTGTGGAACAAATGTGATAAAGTCCACTCCTCGGCTTTCAGTGCTGTGGACAAGAAGCTTTTTCCTCCCAATAGAAAGGGTCCCGGTTGGTCCTGAAGGCTCTACTGTGCCTTCTGGGTTCTGAGAAAGGAAATTCTTTCTTCTCCTTGGTACCAAGGTCAAAGACCCCAGGCATACATGCAAGTGCTTCACATGGGCCAGAAATGGAGGTTTAAGTCCCCTCTCCTGGCAATACAGATAAAGCACAAGAAGCTCAAACTCATAGGCTTAAAAGTAACTTCCAATTCTTGTACTGGTGAATATCTGAAATCCATATTCAAGTTTTCACTACTGTAAATTGGGTGGTTGAAATAGAAATGGTGTCAATGGGTCTATGCCCAGATGAGAATTGACAGAAGTAACATGAAGCGAAGTTAAATGTCATTTTAAACTTAATTTTCCATATATGTAATAAATCACTGAAATATGAAAGAAGTATTACCATAAACAATACATCAAAATGAAAAAAATGTATAAATAAAACAAAATATATATTTCCATGGAAAATAAAAAATGTTCTCCAATTCAATGAAGGAAAAAATACATCAAATGAACTATATTTCATGATGAAAAAGATATATTTTAAAGATCCAGTGAAATCTCAGTAAAATTCTCATCAAGCCTTTTAAATTGATTTTAAAATTGATTTTAAATTGATTTTAAAATTTGGATAGTCTAGAAAATGATTAAGTTAACGAACACACTTGTCCCAATTTAAGAATCCATACAAAGATACAATAATCAAGAAAGAAAGTTATATTAACATGAATAGACCCATAGACACAAAACAGAATAGAGATTCTGCAAACAGACCTATGCAAATATAGACAACTTCATCTTGATCAATGGAATAAAGGCACATCAACACAGACAAAACAGTCTTATTCTTTAGTTTTTACTCTTTAGTCTTTAGTCATCAAACACAAGTGGTGCTGATGCAAATGTAGAA
This sequence comes from Solenodon paradoxus, assembly GCA_004363575.1. Lineage (NCBI taxonomy): Eukaryota > Metazoa > Chordata > Mammalia > Eulipotyphla > Solenodontidae > Solenodon > Solenodon paradoxus. Next base: position 40,620 of record RJWH01006686.1, read on the forward strand.
AATATGTAAATAAGTAACTACAGATGCAAACTTTTCACCTTAGAATACATTCATTTAGAAACACTCATTGACTTAAATAGAAAATGCCAAACTAAAAATCATACTAAGAAACGCAAGGGAAAATCTACATGAGTTATAACTTGATAATTACTTTTCAATTATAACAGAAAAAGCATGATCCATGGAAGAGTATAACTTAATTATGTGAACAATGTCAACTGTCAAGAACATGTTTGAGCACTAAAGAGAATTGCCTCCTTCTTAGCCAGGAGAATATATTTGCAAAACACATGTCTGAAGAAAGACCTGCATGCAAAATATCCTAAGAAGTGGTGAAATTTCACAAAACCTCCCAAATCAAAATAGATAAGCTAATACACGTTTGTACTCCTTAACAAAGTGCATACATAAATTCAAAATAACCATGCAAAAATTACTCAGCATTGAGGAATTATTGAAAAATGAAATTCATTGTACATTAGGGAAAAGCAAATTCAAATATCATTAAGTTACACTATCCATGTATTAGAATAGCTAAAATCCAAAACCTGGCAATACTAATTGATAGTGAGTATGCATGGCAATATAAATCTCATTCATTGTTGATGGGGGTAAAAATGTCACAAGTGTCATCTTGTCAAATTCTTTTGAAGTTAATCATAGTGTCAGCACATGGTGCACCAATTGTGCCCAATGTATTTATTACCCAGCTGCTGAGAAAACAGACATCAATGTAAAAAGCACTAAGTGTATATGTAAAACAACTTTATACATAGAGGCAACAACTGGAAGGAATCAAGTTATCCCTTCAGGGGTAAACAACAGTTTGGTGAAGATGGAGGCCCAGTGGCACACATGGGCTTCAGGAACAGGCTAGGGAGACATAAGTTCAAGTAGAGACTAGAGTTACAGTCAATGAAAATACTGGCTGTCTATATGAACAGCAGGCACAGTGAATATATGTAGGAAATGGTGTAGGCTGAAGCATATGGTATGAACACACTTAAGGAACTATGGGATGGAGGCACAGTATCGAGAAATTTGAGGTGTGGTATCAGGTGCAGGAACAGGAGATAGAGGCATTCATTGAAAGATATGCACTGCAAAGACAAGGAGATGACACTATTAACTCACTTGAGTTTTAGGAACAGGAAATGGTGCTTCATGTGTGTTAGCATGGGCTGCAGGAGTCAATGTCAATATAATGTTTTCACTTAGCAAAATGTTACACTTGGCAGCATTTCTTCACCAAAATAACTGATCACTTCCTGAACTTTCAATTCAGTTTAATATATGAGCATTTCTCTCCTTTCTTAAAGTAGATGTATTAAATAAAGCCCTGGATTCTTCTGCAGGATTGCTCTGCTTGTGCAGACCATTTCCACTGTTGTGCTTGCTAATAAATCTTTTTTCTGTTCCTGCTTCACTCTGAGAACTGCATATTCACCTGAGACCTTGATTTCTATCTTGGGTGGAGTAAAGAACCCTCTAATTGGAAGGTGTCCTCTAATCAGGATCCCACTCCATTATCATCTATTTCTGATGACCACAAAGGACAATAAAGACCCTCTTGGAGACCCTCTCCTAGGTTCCAATTTAGGACTTCACAGTATCATTAGGGATTAATGAACCCCGGCCCCCAAATTATTTTCTACCTTGTTAAATTAGCTGATTAGTGTCATCCCTCTGGCCCTTATTGTTTGTGCCAAGAAAACTGCTCCTTAGAGGGTCAGGTCCCCATAGTCAGGTGTCACTCTACTTGTTTGAGCACCTTCTGTGCCACACACATTGCCTCCAGACTCCTTAGGTCCCACTAATTGGTCCATTTGTCCCTTATATTTAATATAAGGATATTTCTACAGGACTCAAAACATTGGACTCTAAGTCAAAACTGCCCTGGCTTTTTTAGGGAATCTAGAGAGAATAGAGATCTGGGCAAGTAAGTGTAATGAAAATTTGTTCTCTGCTCCAGTGTGAGGGATGTTCCCATCCAGCAAGAACTCTGACCTAAAATTGGTGCAACCTTGCACATCCCAAAGGACTCCCCACCAGAATGTATCCTAGCCATTTGGGCAAAATTTAAACAAGATGTGCTAAAGAGTGTTTCTCTGTAACACTGCCTGTCACCAATATGAATTAGATGACTTAGAATTGGGACAGAGATGGCTCTTTGAATTTTAATACCATTCTCCAAGTGGATCTATTTTGCAGAAGAGAAGGGAATTGGAGAAAGGTGTCATTTGTTACGATGTTCATTGCCCTTTATCGGGACTCGGATATCAAGAAAGGGTATTGTGCCTGTATGATGCATCATATGTCTAAGAAGGAGGAAACAGACATCTAGATGACCACATAGTTACCCACAGACTTTTCAGGCACAACAACAGGTCAGAGAACCCGCACAAATTGAAAAAGCAACATGTGAGGCAGTTCTACAACAAACCACCCCTGTGAATTTAACTCTAGAACTCCAGGAAAACATGATACCCCTGATGAAGCCCATAGCTTCTCCCACTCTGTATTGCTCCCTACCAGATATGCTGTGCCCAGCCACACTAGGAACATAAGTCCTTATCAACCTGTAGCAGGGAAAAGTATACCCATTGAGAGAGATAGCTTATGGGGACCCATACACGTGCTATGTTCTATGTCAGATTAGCATTATGCAAAGGCAAACTGGGAGGAACTGGGAGGATCACTATAAGATTTTAGATCAGTTTATCAAAGTAATGTTCTCTTTTGATTTAACCTGTGGGAATTTATAGATACATCTGTTTCATTGCTGCACAGCAGAGGAAAAACAGAAAATAATAAAAACAATCTGTCAGCATCTGATACCATGGCTCCAGGAATCAGGGATATGAACTTGATTGTGTGGGAGGAGACACCATCCCAAATAAGAGATTATCAGTAAGAGTTGATTAAAAAGGAATTCTGCAAACATGATAAACTGTGTGATTGACGTGCACACTTAATTCAGCTTATTATCATAAAGTAAGATAAATTAAATCAGGAAGGAGGAAAACCGAGTCATATTTCAGGGATGCTTTGGAAATATACAAATACTGCACACCTGGTGGCTCAGGGGTTAAGCCTGTGCCTGGGGCACACTTCACATAGACACCAAGGACCCAGGTTTGTGGCCCAGGACACTGGGGGGAAGCAACTAAACAGATAAAATTTTTCTTCCTCCTCTCACTTCCTTCCTTCTTGCTGTCAGGCTGCCCTTAATTGCCGAGGTCCAGCTGCAGCAGGATCCAGGGGGTCCCGAAGGTGGGTAAGGCGTCGGCGAGTGGGAGACAAAGAGACTCAGACTCAAGGCAGAGTGAATCTTTGTTCCGTCTTTATTGCAAGCAGGTAGGTTTTTTATACTTTCTTTTTTGCAGCTTTTAGTCTTAAGGTTACGTAAGCCGAAAGCATAGACCAGCATAGTGTTTTTTGTTTCTTAAGTAAATGAATTACCTGACCTTTTGATAGGATCTTGCTTAAGGCAAGGTGTGACACAAAAGAGAATTCGACAGACTTGCGAAAGGTTAGAAAGTTATTTATCAAATTCCTAAATGCATATCAAGCTTAATTGAATCTGGTAGGCCCTTTTGTAATATAGCAAGTTCTTGCTGTCCAGTTTTTGTGTTGATCCTGTTTTTATGAGCCTTTATAAGTTGTTCTAATAGTTTTACTTTTTGTTCCCTATTGTGCATTCTGATTCCATTTTCGTCATAGGCGCCAGTACATGGTAATCGGGGAGCAGTCAGTCGTCCTGCATTATTTTTTCCTCTTGGTGGTTACCATAATTTTCCTTTAATCTTATAAACTATTGTAAGGTGAGGGCAATGCTGTGGGAGGGGATCGGAATAGTTTTTCTTTGTTCTTAGATATAACCTACACCATTAATGGGCCAACTGTGTGAGTGGAGGCTGAAATAATTTCCCTTGCTGTAGTTGATTTTTTATATCTCCCACAGACACCGTTGGGGATATTTTCTGAGTCAATTTCTTGGGTAATTTATAAGTATATTGTTGGTCTTGCATAGGTGGGTTTAGTTTTTTCAGTACCATTTTGCCTGGTTGCAATAGTCCCATTTTTCAGAGAAATTCCCAGTCCCTCTCCCAATAGGAAAATTGTTATTTTCATTATCATTTTGAATTAATCCAGCATATATGAATAAGCCAATACAGCAAATCATGATTCCACAAATCATGATTCCCAGGAAAGCTCAGTTAGAGGCACCACGTCCTGTTCCAGGAAGAAGTCTTCTTTGAAGCCCTTCTTCTTTCCATCTGTTGACTTTGTCATTTAGCCAGGTTGGACATGGGTGTGGCACTTAATCATGCCTGCCTTGCTCCTCTTAAAAACTACAAACCCAGGGATGCCAGAGGGTCAGGCTTGCTTTAATATGCATTTTTTGTTCAGTCAGCCCCTGATATCAAGAGGAAGTTACCAAAAGCAGCCACAGGGAAGAAGATACCTATAAATCAACTGCTAGACATGACCTTTATGGATTTTAACAGCCGAGAGCAGTGAGAAAAATAAAACCAAAAGAGCAGTCCTGAAAACCCAAATGCTGGCCATGGCATTAGGCTCTTGACCAGAGAGCCTCCGAGATCCGAAACAAGGTCCTGCTTTGAATCCTCAGGTAGCTCTATCTGGGATGCAACCAATGCACCTTCTGCAATAAGAAGGGGCACTAGAAAGTATACTCGCCCCACCTCTGTAAGAGGATAATAGTACTCAGCCCCTCCTCCTGGAACAGAAGATTGACTAAGGCTGAGGCCCCCAGTGACACACATGGGCCAACTAGCAGTCATACTGAGGAGCCTTGAGTAAACACTGAAATGGCCGATACTGGAGCTGCTTACTGCGTTCCGACTCAAACACCAGGATCTTTATCTGATCTCTCATGTACAGTTAGAGGAGAAGATTCCAAACCCAAGGTGAAGATGCTAATCCAAACTGTAGATTGCACTTTTGTCTCCCAAATGGAAAAACATTCATTTTATCTCTGAATGTCCATTTCCATTATTAGAAAGGGAATTGTTATCTAAAATAAGACCACTGTAGTTCTAGGTGGCAAAAGAAAACTGTGAGGGTCAGGAGAACTTTTACTTCAAATCCTAAATAAGACCTTTGAGACAATCACCTCACACATAAATCCATTATTGTGCATTGTGTCTGTTCCTGAGAAAGCCAGCATAGTTACCCCATTGCAGACTACCTTGAAACCTAACACGGGATTATTGGAAACATCAATGTCCTTTGAAAGCCGAGGGATAAAGAAAACTAAAGTCACTCATTAATAAGTTCCTTAACTATGGATTGCTAAGGTCTTGATAGTCTCCATGTAACACTCCAATTCTGCCTGTAAAGAAACCTAATGGAGAATATAGGTTCATGTGGGACCTAATGGCAAAAAATGAGGTTGCAATCCCTAAACACCTGATAGTTCCAAATCCCTCCAAAATCTCAACACAGATACTCAGGGATGCAGAAAGGCTCATAGTATTTGATTTAAATGTTACCTCTTCAACCCCCTTGTACCCCAAATACTAATATTTGCTTGCCTTTGAGTGGGTGGACACTGATATCAAGGTCACGACCAAATTCACTTGGACTGTGCTGCCATGATGATTCAGGGACAACCCTCACCTCTTTAGGAATGCATTAGCTGGGCCAGACATCTAGAAAACGGGTCCCTATTACAGTATATGTGGATGACATACTAATATCTAGCACCACAAAGGAGGAATCAGACAAAACACCATTAGAGTTCTCAACTTGCTTGCTAATAGGTAATATTGGGACTCCCCTTCTAAAATCCAGATATTTGACCAAAATATTTACTCCTTATGCTGTAATTCTGACTTCCAGGGTAAGAACAGTGACCACAGAAAGAAACCAGGCCATACTTAACCATCAACCTCAAAGATAAAGAAAAAGTTAAAATTTCTATTGGGGATGGAAGGATTCTGCCAGAATAGATCCCAGGTTTTCGTCTTACAGTCAAACCATTTCATGATGCCTTACAAAGGTAAGAGAGAAATAAACTTGTACTCCTGAAAGTCAACAAGACTTTTCAGGAGTTAAAAGGAAAACTGGGCAGTTCACTGGCCTTCAGTATACCCAATCTAGAGAACTCCTCTATTCTGTATGTTGCATAAAGAAAGCAGGAAGCCCTAGTGGTTCATTCAAAAGTGGAGGCCCTTGGTAGACATACAGCACAGTTTTCAAACAGATGCAGTAGATGCTAGATGGCCAGGATGTTTGAGATTAGCCACCACAGTCATGATCTCTGAGATGAGCAAGTTCTATTTGGGACACCACATGAAGGGCAAATGCCCCACCAAGTGTAGACAGTACTGGATGTCAGGGGATATCAATGGATAAGAGGCATGCCTCCCAATTGCCAAGCACTCTTGTTGAATATTCCAGATATCACCATGAGAGTGTGTCAGACCCTTAACCCTGCCACTGTTATGTCTCTTGAAACCTTGGGAGGAGAGGACCTTAAACTCTCTGACAGGTGTATTTAAATAAGGGAACACTTATTCAGTAGGTCATATATAAAGTATAAACCTTTATCAAGCCTAGATTTTGAGTGACACACTGATGGCAGAGGCCTGTATAAGATGGAGTAAAAGGGGAAGGATATGCTACAGTCAGCTTAACAGGTACCACAAACTTAAGCCCAAAAGTCAGAGCTAATTGCACTACTAAGGGTCCTACAATTGGGAAAAGGTCTGTGAGTCAATATACATAGAGACTCCAAATGTGCATTTTTAAAAAAATAAAAGTGCAGGCAGGAAAAAGATGAGCAGATGCAGACAGACAAGAAGATAAAGGGGGTGGAGAAGTATATTATTATTCTCAGAGGATTGATCCTTGAACAAAATATTTCCTTTTCCTTTTGATATTTATTCTTCGTTTATTGTTGATGAACACACTGAACCCTATCACTATTATAATGCATTTTTAATAACCAGTATTGGAATTATGAGAAAGCATATATACGTCCCTCCCCTTTAGAAACCTAGGCTGGTGAATCATTAAATTAATACCAGACAGATTAATAAGAAAAATACCAAAACAGGGGTTAATAATAAAATGTATACCCCCTATATATGTGGAAAAAAGACTAGTACTGAGTGACAGAATGTCTTAGTCATTTAAATAACTTCAGTTAAAGACAAAGTGTTGTGGGGACACCATAGCTTGAAATTTGCAGGTCAGTATGCAGATGTATTAATAGTAAACAAACTGGCAAAACCTGAAAGAGACCCCAGGTGAAATCTCAGCTTAGCAGCCTGCACCTAGGACACACCCCTGGGTGTTCCAGCCGGTTTTTCTCCAGGTAACCTGGACATACCCAAAGCCCCTCACCCTCATATATTTACAGAATCCATCTTACCTGTTTGTGAGAGGCAGGCAGCTTAAGTCCTAGACCCACATATGGTAGAAAATCTTACCCAGACCCCAATGCAAAAGTTAGTCTGCCAGGAATTTTCCACGTTTCTACCACATGTAGCCAAAGAGATGAATCATTAGCTCAGAGTATAAAAGAGCTCACCTAGACCCCCTGTTTCTCAGCTTTGGGTAACAACACCCCTGAGCCAGCACCAGTGCTTGCAATAAAGTACTATTTTCTCTGCATTTAGGGTGCCTGGCTGTCAGTCTTCTCACCATCTGGAGGCTCTACCATAACACACACACTCATGTGTATTCACTTCATGCAACCTCAACTAGTTATTTCCGCTTTTAATAAGCTCACTGTGTTTTTATGCCCAATGACTCTCTCTACAAATTCTTTATGGATGAACCTAGCATCTCATAAGCGTGTCTCAGTTTCCTCCTCATCACATCAAAAGGACCCCAAGGAAGGGAAGTTGAAGGTCAGAAATGGGAGCTCACCAGGAAAAACATAGCAAGAAAGAACTTAAATGTTATGTGGATTTAAGTTCTTGCCTTTTCCATTGATAAGAATTAGAGATTAAACCTGCTTGGTAAAATTTAAAGAAATGTTTTCTGTTCACAGTAGAGTGAGGAAGTATCTTTACAAAGGGAAATTTTCCTTTGCTGATGTAAATGTCTCTTAATAAAGAAAATCCCCACCAGTTTACTGAATGCCTCCTATGAAATAGTCCTCATGTTAAAAAGCATTTTAGAGTGACAAGAGTTCATTCCCTTAAACAATGAGCACTAATATTCTGTGATATCGTTATGGAAAAACCTCCAGCTGGTGAGAAGACTGACATTGGGCACTTGAAATATAGCTCTTTATTGCAAGTACTGGTGCTGGCCAAGGGATATTGTTACCCAAAGCTGAGCAACAGGGGATCTAGGGGAACTCTTATATTCTGAGGTAATGATTCATCTCCTTGGCTACATGTGGTTTCCACTGGCAACTCTTATCAGTTATGTACAGCTACAGAGTAGGGAGGCAATGCTTGTTTGTCCTTGCTTATGCTAACAAGACATAGCTGCAGTTTCCATAGTATGATAACAGGGGATAGCTACAGTCTCCGTAGTACCATGGAAAATTCCTGGCAGACTAACTTTGGAGTCAGGGAAAAGGTATTCCACCACATTCCCCCTTCTTGATCCTCAAGTTGATTTACAGCTCTGGGCATTATACAGGAGACTCTAAGCTGCAGGTGGGAACAGGGGTGACAAGTTCTTCTGGTTTCTTTTTGCTGAACGGGGATGTCGCAGGGTTCAATAACTTGAGACTTCTTTGCCCAGGGGGTTGTAATTGCAGCTTGGCGACGTGGTCTGGAGTAACATCTGAAGCTTTAAGGCCTGTATGCAAGAGGAGATAAAATGGGTAGGTAGGTTCAGGATGCAGGGACCAAACAAGAGTACAAGTAACAATACAAGGAGGGGCTCCAACACAGTCAAGAACCAAGATAACCAGCTGATGTTTCTGAACCAGGGAGCAAGAGAGAAATGAATTTTTGAGAATCTGGTTCTGACCCTTGTTAAAACATTCACAGTCTTCTAATGGACCACGTTCATAGGGCTGTATCCTGGCCTGCCAGTCAAGGTAGAAGGGATAAAGGGGAGAACTATAAGCAATAATTAGGGAAGCATGTTTACAGTGTCAGAGAAATATTTCAGGGGTAGCGTAGCATGGTGGCAGAAAGGGGACTGCCATACCAGCTATCTGCAACGGGCCAACACAAGGGGTCCACAGTGCTGGTGAATAAGTGCAAAAGAAAGGAGCAGGGCCCAGAACAAAATGAGAAGGATAAACAGGGTAATGCTTGGCATCTGCTGGCAAGTTGGGTGGGTCATTGGTCATGAGTCTCTTCCAGAATGCATGTCAGTCTGAGATGAGTGGGAGAGAGTTGTTGGGTGCTCCAGCTTGGATGGTGTTCAGAGGGGTCCTCTTTCCATTCAAGTGGTCTGTCACTCAGCTGGTGGGCTGCTTTAATCCAAGAGTGGTGAATCCATGTGTTCAGACCTGCAACCTTAAGATCTTTGGGGGTGGTTAGTATGACCAGATAAGGCTCCTTCCAGGTCAGCTTCAGGGGTTCCTTTTTCCAATCCTTTTCCCACACTTGGTCCCCTGGTTTGTAGGGGTGTACAATCATTCCTAAGGAGATGGGTAGTTTGTCTGTTGCCCATCTATGTACTTCAAGGATTGATTTTCCTAATATCTGTAATTGTTTCTGGATTTCTAAGTTTCCTAGGTCTACTTAAGGGAGAGGGTCAATTGTATAGAATCTCAAAAAGGGAAAACCCTATTCTGGCCCTAGGGCCACAGTGTATGCATAGGAGGGCCGAGGGCAGTATGTCTGTCCAGGGTAGGCTAGTTTCCTGACATAATTTAGCCATAGCCTATTTGAGGGTCCAGTTCATGTGTTTTACTTTTCCTGAACTCTGGGGCTGATAGGCTGTGTGTAAGTTCCATTGGATACCTAGAGCCTTAGCTACCTATTGCACTACTTCTGCTAAGAAGGCTAGGCCATTGTCTGATCCTATAGTCAAT
>RJWH01006687.1:9333-50668 GCA_004363575.1 Solenodon paradoxus
GAGTCAAAAGTTTGAATAAGACAGATTTGATTACTATAACTACTTCTTTTTTTTTTAACTTTTCTACTCAGAAGCTCCCATCAGTCAAAATATCCATTCTACTTCTTAAATCTGTTCTTGTACTTTTGAGAAATAATACTAATTTCACAGTTAAAATATTTTGTAAATCTCAAGTTCTAAGAATTATAGGAATTCAAAAGGTAAAAATTCAAGAAAAGTTTCATCATGCTTCAGCATGCTGTCTTTGTAGGGCACTGAGAAGATAGAACTGATTTTGAGTGGAAAGACCTTACTAGAAGAACTGTAAGATATGGATATGGACATAAAAACTTAGGTTTAAAGTAATAGAAAATAGAGAGCCACTGATTTCTGTCTATAAGAGAGTTATGAAAAGCAGACTTGTGAGAATTCTGGATCACAATGGAGAGAACCTGGAGTCTGTGCAAGATGGTTTTCTGTAATCTAAGCAACAGATTTATGCCATTGGGCTTCGAGGCGCTCCAGCTGGAGTCCAAGACTCTTCTTGCTTGTGTGACCAGAGTAGAGTGGCCAACATCAGTTTCCTTGTTTATAAAACGGAGTTAATGATACTTGTTTCATAGTGTTCTTATAAGGATTAAATGAAACATACTGTCAAACTACAGTTGGCACAGTGCCTGGAACTTAAGTAGTCAATAAATGCTAATTCTAAGGCTTAGAGCGTTGTGGCAATGTTGAGATCAATAGGAAAGAATGAGAGGTGGTTTGAAGACAGTTAATAGCATTTGATCTACTGTATAGAGAAAACGAAAGAAAGATAAAGTTTTAAATCATTTGGCAGAGAAGGATGGTATATCATTGACAAAAACAGAGTCTTAGAAGTTCAACAAAGTATTTGGTTTTTCCGTTTTGTTTTTTAAGAAAGGAAGGGAGCAGAGGAGGAAGCATTGGAAGGAAAGAAATGGAAGGGAAAGCACTTTTTTTTTTGGCTGTGTGCCCACTCCTGCCCCTCCTTCCCAGGAGGCGTTAGGCTTTTACATGGTCCGCACCCCAGCTGCCGGCCCGTTTGCCTACCACCTGAGCTACCAGCGAGTGCCTCAAGTATTTATTAGGCTATTAGCCTTGTTCATTTTTTTTTTTTTTTTTTAAAGAGAGGAGGATGAAGCCATTTTTTAAAATTTGTTTATTTGGGTTATTTATATTTGGTTGTCCCTCCACCTTGTTTGTTCATTCATAACTTCAAGACTCTTAAGCTTTTATATTTATTGCTTTATTTCTGTGCTACACTTTGAGTAATTTCTTTTGTTCTTCAACTCTGCTAATTACCTTTTTAGCTATACTCACTTACCATCTAGACTGTTCTTTTAGCTTTTTAAATGTGGAAGTATGAAAGATTGTTTATAATATATATGTACTGCATAGTTTATGGAATAACAATAAACATTCATGAACCTGTCCCCAGTTGATTATATAATCCATTGAGTTTTTCAATTGTTTTTTTTCTCCCCCCTCCCTGCAAATTTGCCTGACTTTTTTGATAGTCTCTTGTTCCTTGCTCATATTTTAGAGTTCCTTTTACATTTCAGTCATTTATTTATATACTGCATTTGATAATACTGGTATCTAAAGTTTACAGACAAACTATAAACAAATAGATGTGAGTGTTTTAATCAAGTTTTCATTTACAGAAACAGGAAGCTAACTGCTTAGTTTCTTGATTCCTGCTCTGGTTTATAAAATTACGCAAATGCCTAGAGAACAAACATGACTTCATTGTCTGCTTATTGCAGTCCTGGTTTCTAGGCAGTCCGCTCTACCCACTGCCTTGACCCTAGGAATGCCCAACAATGATCTTTCTGTACATTTGTAAGCTGTGTCTTATATTTAGGCATCATTTCATGGAAGGAGGGTGTTTTTCTTTTGATAGCAGATTCACCACATTCATAAAATCCTTTGTTTTTTCCCAGAAATCCAAAACTTAGTGTAACTGAAAAGACCATCCGACTTGCTTGTCGTCATGCTAAGCAGAATAAAAAAAACTCGCCATGCCTTTTACTTGGTTCTCTCACAGTAGACGAAGGTAATACTTTAAAAAATTTATTTTTTGACTATAATAGATTTTGCTTACTGATTCAGCCAAGTATTATATCATGTGCTTGGTGGTAACTTTTTTGCTACGTATGTAACTAAGGTTACGAAGACGAGTAAAAATTGACATTGCTAAATCACAGATTTCACAATCTGAGTAGGTGGAAGAATTTCTTAAAATAAGAATTTAGTGTACTATTAATATGAACAAAATGCTTTGCTTGTAGTCTTGCTTTCACATTTTTAACTGCTGTGTTCTATAATATAACTGCTGTCTTTGTTCTTCAGATGAAGAAGGTGTGACATTGACTGTAGATCGCTTTGATCCTGGTCGAGAAGTATTGGAACGCTTAGAAAGAATACCTACTGCTACTCTTCCTGGGGACTTTGTCATTCCATGCAAAGTTCATACTCAAGGAGTTTGTTCAAGAGAAATAATAGTCCCCAGTGCAGATGACTTCAGTTCTGCTTTTGAGGTAAGATTTGTTGATAACTTGGTTATTCTCTTATTTTTCTTTTTGAGGTAGAATTGACAAATCACATTTCAGGTGTGATTATTCTTAATTCAACACAAGAATCAAATGGTGTGGGAGCACCCTGTGACCAAAGTTGCTGAGATTCTGGTGTGCAAACCACATGCAACCCAAGTACCTGGGTCTGAGACCCAGGACGGGGTGAAAAAACAAACAAAAAAAACCCCAAATCATAAAGATGTTTATTCTTCCTTTTCCTCCCTTCCTTTAAAAAAATTTGTTTCTTCCTTCTCTTCCTCGTAAAAGAAATCAAACTATTTGTACTGTTTTATTTTAGAAATCCATACTTAGTAAATACTCATAGTGATTTCTGAGTGAATGTTGAGTTAAAATGAAATTAAATGTAACTTCTGAAGATAGACGCCTGGTAGGTAATATGAGTAGCATTCTAGAAGAAGCAACAGTATGACCAAGGTAGCAAAATATAAGATGTGCTCATGGTGATAGTGTATAACTTTTTGCTAGATTTGTTGACAATCAGACTGGTGTATTAGTTGTCTAGGCTCTAGAGAGCCTTGTCTTCCAGGCTAAGGAATTTGAACTTTGTTGTATAGACCTATAGAGTCATTGAAAGTTTTTGGGGGGAATACTGTTAAACCAGGGATAATTGATCTCATAGAGCAGACTGACTGAAGTCTTTGACATAATTATTCATGTAACCTTTTGGTCACATGGAACAAATGAGATTTAAAATGTTGTAAATAAAAGTTTAATTTTGTTTAACAAGATATATAGTGTGCGTGTGTGTGTCTGTGTGTAAAACCTTCAGAGATATGGACAAATTTCAGAGTTTTAAAATAATGGTATACTATTGATTCCTTAGGCTCTGCAGCACCATGTATGTAGCAAAGATCCCTTGGATTGTGGTAAACTGCTTTCTGTAAGAGCTCATATCACTTCTAGAGAGAGTTTGAACAGTGTGGATTTTGACGTGCACTGGGCAGCAGTAACTCTGGCGAACACCTTTAAGTGCACACCTGTGAAGCCCATCCCCATTATTCCAACAGCTCTGGCAAGAAATCTGAGTAGTAATCTGAATATTTCTCAAGTTCAAGGTACCTATAAATATGGGTAAGTAAAAAATCTGTTCTGTTAAATATCTAGAGAAGGTAATAAAATAAAGTTGCTAATTTTTGCTTAGTATGGTTTTCTTTCAAAGAATTGTGCCCACACTCAAGAAAAATTTGTGGTGAAGTTTTATTTAAATTGGTTTTATTTTGTGATTTGAAAATATGAGAGAAACTATTCTTCATATCTTATTTTATGTAGCTTTTAGTTCATTATCTTTGTCTTTTTTTTTTAATTTGTTTAAACTATACCCTGACTAATTATGAGCCTAACAAAGACTAGAAAATATAATATGCAGTTTAATTGTGAATAATGAGCATTGCAGATGGGAAAAGGAATTAAATAAAATTGTATAGCTCTGTTCTCTTACTGATCACATTGTCAATTATTGAAGGTGGAGTTTCCACTATAAGTGGCGTAGCATCCGCTCCGCTTCCTATCATCACTCTTAATTTTTTAGGAAGTGTAAGCCAAATTGCATGCTTTCAGCTCCTCAACAGGGCTGCTTCCCTGAACCCTCATCCACTTTATCCATTGTCTACTGAACTAGGTTAGACAGTCTAGGCATCCTCTCCTTTAAAGTCTAAGCAACTCAGTCTGGCTTCCTTTCCCATGTCTCCACCCTGGTTCCTGTTAGGTCTCAAAAGCTGGAAATATTTGCCAAGGTGTACTCAACTCCAAGTCTTGTCCTCTAAAAATGCCTCTTCAAAAGAGAGTAAGAAGAAAAGAGGCTTTGCTTTTTTGTTTTGTTTTTTTTCCCAGATCCTATGTTTGAGTGCCACTTGCCATCCAGAGCACCTTTCTGGTTGAAGTGGCACAAATCGAAGGTGTTGGTGCATTTCGAAATCATGGAATTGAGATGTAACATTTACTTAATTAAATGGAACATTTTATTCTCTTGGAATATTAAAGTACTTCTCAACTGGGATATAGGAATTGGTGTTAAACTAAAATTTTTAATTTGTTTTCCTTAGGCCCATGCCCTACTCGTGAACCATGAATTTATCATTCTTTGAATTATTCTTCTTGGCACATAGTAGCAACCTAGGAAGTTCAGTAGTCTACATAATTACCTATTTCCTTTGCCCTTTCTTACCTAGAATTATTAATTAATTTTGTGATATTTCCCCTTTTTTTGACCACATTAATTTATTTACTCTTAACATTTACTGGCATCTATTATGAAATAGGTATTGTTTTAGATACTGGAATTAAATAAACATTTTCATTAAATATGTTAACTTTTGAATAGGATGTGGGTATACATAATGGATGTTTATATGTACAGTGCAGGGAAAGCTGGAAAGTATATTCAGATTGCCTGGGAAAATCATGGCAAGCCTGAGCAAATTCTTTTAAATAAATTACCAGGTGATCAAGACAGAAGAACTTTGAAAACAGGTGTATCATTGTTGGTACATAAATCTCTGGCCAATTCTGGTTTAATAGTCTTGTCACATGATCTAATAAATTCATTATATTTGTATTTTAGGGTTATTATAGCAATAAAATATATCCTCAGTGGTGCTATCAAGGTTTTCTACCACAAATGGCCTTTTTTGTGTGTAAGGACGTAACAATAAAATTATGTCTACAATTCTGTAGTTATTTATATCCTTAAAACTTACTGTCAAAAATATAACAACAGCATAAATGTGGAATAATGTCTTTCTTAGAGAAAAGTGTGCTTTGGGGTTTTATTATGATGTTCCAAAGTTCTTTGATAGTGGTTGGAGGGATATAGTAGATGGAAGGTCGAATATCTCATTTAACCGAGTCTGTTTGAGTGAGCAGTTGCATGCTTTGCCATATTATCAAGTCCCCTTGATGCTTGTAATAGGGAATTCATTTTTCCCAGGGAATCCAATTTGATTCTGAAATCGTCAGTCTTGATTTTAATGTTTTGGATTAAAATAAGTTGACATTTAGAGCACAACTTTTAAAACAGTGTGTAATCTTCAATGACCATTTTAATAGATAGAAATGTTAGGATATTAAATCTCTTTAATTTCTTCCTCTTATTGAAGTTTTCTTCTACACTTTGAACTCTTGTGTACATGTTCGTTGAGATAAAATACTCATTTGAATCATGTTTCCTACCCAAAATATACTTCTTCAGCACTCAGATGATCTTGTTTAGGTAAAAATTGCATACTGTCAGTTGTTTTTCCATGAATGTCTTCTGTTTTTAGGTATCTTACTATGGATGAAACACGCAAATTGTTGCTTTTGCTGGAATCTGATCCCAAGGTTTATTCTCTACCATTAGTGGGAATGTAAGTTTTGCATTATTTATGGGAATCTTTTCGGCAACATAAATATTCAAATGTTTATGTTAAGTATGTGAATCTGTTGTACTGTGAATGTAAGGAATACTTAGATTGTCCTACAAAGCTACAGAGGCCAGTATTCTTAAACTTTCTTATTTTAAATAATCAATCAAGACAAGATCTTGCCCTGTCTTAGGGAGAACTTCAATATATAAAACAGATAATGGAGAATTCTTCTAGTTGATGTTGACATCTTACAACCTTGTTTCTTTAGCTTTCTTCACTACCCTTTTCCCTTAAGACGCACTGAAAGCTCAAGAGCTCAGACTAACACTTTAAAATTCACTGCCAGGCAAATTTTCAGAAATCCCTTTAGTGTTAATGCCTTTTTCTTTAGAGTTAGTGATTAATGACATTTAGGATAATTATTTAATCAGAAATTTATATTAAATTCATAATAAATTTAATTTGAATTAAATATAATACTATAATGCAAAGTATTATGCTTGGTACAGGGACGGTATTTAAACCTCCTAAGGAATTTATAATGAAAGGTGAAGTGATAGAGTGTTAAAATATTCTCTTATAGAAAGATAAATGACAAGGAAGTCGGTGATTTATTAAGCAGTGAACAATATAGATAGCACTCTTAGAGTGATGATCAGGGACATTTTCTTAGAGAAGACAAGCTTGAGCTGGACCTTCCAAAGTGCTCGGAGAATAGAAGGAAAGATTGGGGAAAAGAATCCCTGTGATGAATTCATACTTGCAAAGTTAAAACGTGAGAATGCACACATGACCTGCGGACCCTGAAATCTACTTTTAGTCTGTTTGCTGTGGTCCTGATATCAGCTGTAGGTTGTTGATGCTCAGTGAATAGCTGCTAAGAGTCTTCTGTGTTTCAGGCTACCTATGTTTTGTCTTCTCAGTTAATTGTAGTTGTAGGCTGCTAACTTCATCCTCCCCTATTTCAGTCCATTTTTCCAATCCAGGCTAATTTATTCTTATACCTGTTCTCTCCTCTAGTAAACCATTTTCTCTCCCACCATTTTCTGTTTCTTCTTCATAGCAGAAGAAGCAGCTATCTAATATCCATTTATTTCTATATTCTTCTTAATTGTTAGCCAGGTCTACTATTCATAGATTTCTTATTTATGAGTTATTTAATGTGTTGCTCGTGAATGACAAGAATCTGCCATATTACCTTTAGAACAAATATATTATAATAAAGAAGTAAATATATTAAATGTAAATGACTCTAGTTTTTTATTTCTGTTTTCTCTCCTTTAGTTGGCTGTCTGGAATTATACATCTCTATAGTCCTCAGGTATGGGCTTGCTGCTTGCGATACATCTTCAGTTCTTCTATTCAAGAAAGGCAAGTGATATTTTTTTCTGTAGGGTTTTGGTATTTTTTCCTTATCCACATTTCATTAGTCTCATTTAAGATTGATGTAATGCCTTTGTCTTTTGCAATACTTGTAAACCAGAAGAATAAGCATCTAGAAAAGCATACCTTGCAATGAATGGGATTAAAACCCAACAAGCAAGGTAAGGCTACACCATACTTGAGCATATGAAGGCATTCACATGCCCAACCAAAGAATTATAATACAGGAGATATGCTTTCTAGGTGTGAGAAAAAACCCAAGAGATCATCTGCTTCAGTACCTATTTTATAAATAAAAAGGTGAATTTTTAGTGAAATGATTAAAATGAATTGTTACCTCACAAGTATTAAGTTACACAATGCTGCTACTAATATTCTAAGTAATTTTCTTTCTGGAACTAAAAGCCAGGAACATTTGGAACTAATAGAGAAACTTCACTTTTTTTTTTTTTTTTTTAAGGAAAGGTACTAGCAGGAATGAAGGTGAATAGACAGGAAGGAAGAAGCACTTTATTTTATTCAGTTGTTCATCATTGGTCATTTCCCTGACCCTGAGTCCCTGCATCTTGAGCTAGGGACCTTAGATATATGTGAACTGCACCTGGTTAAAACTGTTAGGCCACCAGGGCATGTCTGTTTATTTTTTATAAAGAAAGAAGGAAAGGAAGGGAGGAAGAAGCATATTTTTAAATTTGTTCATGTTTTATTACCCACCCATGCTGTCCCACCCTGTTCACCCCAGTTCATGGGCTTTACATGGTCCACATCCCAGCTGTCCCAGCTGCCTGAGACTCAAGGTTGTTCCCCAAGAAACTTTATTTCTGATCCCAACTCTTCCATTTGTAGATAATAACACCACTTGCCTCTTACTGTCTTCATCTATTAAATGAAAATTTTAGGGTCTGTTGTCTTCATTGAGAAACCAATACACTTTAAAAAGACTTTACTAAAAAAGAAGTACAAATACTTGATAATAAATCAGATACATAAAAATATTCAATAAAAATAAATCTCTCTTCAGCTCCATTTCCCCACATCCTATCCCCACAAACAACCACTGATTTCTTGTGTATTCTTCCTGAAATACTCAGTGCATAGATAAATATCACCATCCCTGTGTCTCTAAAAAATAAACCATCTATGGGCATGTCCTTGTGACAGGCTGCTGAGATGGCTGGGTGTAGGCTATTTTAAAAGCCCAAGAACCTGGGTTTCGTGACCCTGATGTGGAAGTGGAACCAAAATAAATAAAAATACTTCCTCCTCTCCCTCTCTCCCTCCCTCCCTTCCTCTCATCAAAAAAAAAAGTGGGAGAAACATGCAGTTTTGCTTTTCTATGTGTTGCTCTTTTCTCCATATAACATTTTCTCTTTGAGATCATATATGTTGGCACATATGAATTTAATATAAATATTTCACAAATGAATGCTAAATAATGTATACTACTAGTCCTTTTGCTCTTACAAGTAATATTTTATATACATCTTTGTGTATATATACTAGTATATTTGTAGAATTAACTCCTAAAAGTACTTTTTTTTCTGGAGCAAAGAGTATAATTTAAAATTTTGGTAAATAGTGTCAAATTGTCATTCAGAAAGATTGCCAATATATAATTCTTCCAACAGTGTTTGAGAGTACCTACTTTTTCTAGCTCCTCACTTTGTGGAGGATTTCCTATTGAGCACTTACTATTCACTGTCATGATATGCAAATAAGCAATAAATAAAGAAATGGAGGTAGGTGGTAAGCAGAATAATGTTTTTCAAGGTGATGAGGGCTCTGGAGAAAAATATCTGCATGGTAGTGGCAGGTAGAGTTGCAATTTTAAATAGGATGGTCAGGGAGGCAATGACCTGAGGTGAGGGAATAAGCTATGTGACTGTCTGGGCACTGTCCCAGGCAGAAGATGCATTAAGCAATAAGAGCAAAGGCCTGTGTGTAAGATCACCTTGCATATTCAAGGAATAGGAAAGAGGCCAGTGTTGAGGGAAGGGGATAGTAAGACCTCCTAGAAGTAACTGGAAGACCATTATTAGACTTTGATCTTTGCAAATCTGATAGATGAAAAATGGTCTTTTTTATCTTCTGAGAACTTCCTGTTCATGTCTTTCATCATTAGTTTGTTAGATTGTGCATCTTATATTGCTTTGTAAGAGTTCTTATTTTCTGTTTCAATCTACATATATACATATAATATTTAAAAAATATGTGTATAAATATATAGTAATAAAACATTTATGGCAAAGAGCGCCATTTCATTTAACTTGGGTTAATGATATTTCTCCCAACATTTTTTGTTTCAGAAGCATTTTAATATAGTGAGTTGTTTCCTCCAGTCCTGAACCACGGTTGTAGATACTTGGGCCGTATGTGGACTGCTCTCCAGGAATGGGCTTAAAACCCGTTAGCCACCAGGGTGTGCCGACTTTATAAAGTCAGATTTCTCTTTCCTATCTTCCTTAGAAAAGATTTGTCCACTCCAGGAATATTTTTTGAAATAAACTACTTCGTGTTTTCTTCAGATGGTTTTAGAGTTTCACAAATTTACATGTTTTTTTTTAATAATAAAACAAATGTACATTTCAATGTTATTGTAAGGAGGTCTGAAGTATAATGCAGAATAGTAACAAAGGAGGCGTGCTGGTGGCCTAGTGGTCTGGTACACTCTGGGAACAGTCCCACATACATCCCAGTATCCTGGGTTCAAGACCCAGGGCCAGATGGGGGAACCAACTAAATAAAAAATAAATAGAAGTGCTTCTTCTTCCTCTCTCTTCCTGCCTGCCTGGCTACTCACCTTCTTTCCTGCCTGTGCCTTTCCTTTAAAACAACCAAACAAAAGAAAATAGTAACATGAAAAGAAATCCGAAATAGTCAAATTAGAAGTAGCAACAGCAGATGTGTGTATGGTATGACATCGTTTTTGTTTAAATTGTATAGTGTTTGTGTTTGCCTAAGGGAAATTCTGGATTATATAAACTGAAAGTGGAGAGTGGGGTGGGTGATTTTCATTTTCTCTTTTATGCATTCCTGTTTGGTTTGAAGTTTTTACGAAGAACCTATTTCTTAGTAAAATGTATTTTAAAAATTAAAAATCAGACATTCCCTGATAGGTCAGGCAGCTGAGTTAACTGCTGGAGTGTGGATCCTATAAAGCCCAGGGAACTTTGTTTTTTAATATTTTTAAATATATAGGGTAAAATAATGGATTCTCACACTTAAGTTTGTGACCCCAGGCCCTGAAATGAAGAAATAAATAAATAAAATGCTTCTTCCTCCTCCCTCTTCCTTCTTTTCTTCTTCTTTAAGAAAAGAAATATTAAAAATCAGTAACATTAAAAAATAGGCATGAGCTTGCTTCCTGTTTTCTTCCAAAAATTTAGACCTTTTTGTCTTAACTAGCTTGACTGTAATCTTGTTATCGTCAATAAGTCTTAATTAAGTGACTTTTTTTGTTGTTGTTCAGGGTTTTTTCAGAATCTGGAAATTTCATTATAGTTCTCTATTCTGTGACACATAAGGGTCCTGAGTTTTATGAGTGCCTCCCTTGTGATGGCAAGTTATCTGACCTTCAGTTCCGGCTCCTAACCAGCAAGGAGACATTACACCTTTTCAAAGTAAGTGATTTGATTGCCTGCTGTATTAATGACTACTCAGGGTTGCGTGTTGGCACACTCCGTGGTCTTTATATTTTAAAATAACTCAAACTATTAGGCTTTATTTATAGTCAGTTGTATTAGGTATTATCTTTTATATAGTTAACTTTGTTTCATAAATATTTTAGATCATATCTTTAGAACTAAATTATAATACAGGATCAGAGGTTACCCCCAGAATAACTTGCCCTTGTTTTCAAAAATCTTTGAACAGTAGATCAAGAATTTGTTATATAATTTTATGATACTGAGAGTTAATTTGGAATGTGTTTTCTTTGCTCTGACTCTATGGTTTTTCAAATAAATAGGGTATAATAAATGGATTCTCACTCTTAAAGCCAGAATAGATTGTTTTTCTTTCTAATAAAAGGCATAAAAATACATCTAGGCAATGATCACAGAAAAAATATATCTTTGAAGCCATATATGTGAAAACATTCAAAAACCACTTTTCAGTAAAATAACTGATTGTCCTCTTTCTCAGGCCAACAATAAAAAATTATGTATTTAATTACAAAAATATTGAATATCTCTAAATAAATAACCATCTGTTTCCACTGAGTTGTTATTTTATGTTTTACTTGTTTCATTTATAGATTGTATCAGCTCATGAAACAAGTTTTTTTAATGCAAGTGATTAATTTTTCTTTTTCATTATGTAGCAGGGAAATGAACAGTTTGAAAAGAAGATTGCATAAAAATAGAACTAGTTATACACTTGGATACTCAATCAAAGGAAATGAAAGCACTAACTCAAAGAGATACCTGCATTTCCATGTTTATTACAGTATTATTTACAATAGCCAAGACCTGGAAGCAAACTACCCATTGATGGATGGAATAAAGAAAATGTAGTATTATGTAGGCATGCTTTGGAGATACTGAGAGTTTGGTTCCAGACCACCACAAAAAGTGAAATAAAGCGAGTGACAAAATATTTTGGTTTCCTAATACATATAGAAGTTATGTTTAAACTACTAAACTGTAGTCTACTAAGTGTTCGATAGCATTATGTCTTTAAAAATATATATACCTTAATTAAAAAATACTGTATTGCTAAAAAATGTTAGCCATTATATGAATCTTCAGTGAATTCTAATATTTTTTACTGGAAGAGGGTCTTGCCTCAGTGTTGATGGCTGCTGACTGATCAGGCTAGTGGTTATTGAAAAATGGGTTAGCTGTGGTAATTTCTTAAAATAAGATAATGAAGTTTGCTGTATAAAGTGACTTTCCTTTCATGAAAAATTTCCCTGTAGCATGTGATGCTATTGAATAACATTTTACCCACAGTGGAACTTTTGAGTTAATCTTCTTAAACCCTGCTTTTGCCCTAAACACTGCTTTATCAACTAAGTTTATGCAATAATCTAAATCCTTTGTTGTCATTTCAGTGGTGGTTATGGCATCTTTACCAGGAGTATATTCCATCTCAAGAAAGCACTTTCTTTGCTCATCCATAAGAAATAACGCCTCATTATTAAGTTTTCATCATGATATGGTAGCAATTCAGTCACATCTTCAAGCTCCACTTTTAGTTCTAGTTCTGTTGCTGTCCAAACCACTTCTGCAGTTACTTCCTCCACTGAAGTCTTGAACCTCTCAAAGTCATCCATGAGGATTTGAAACACCTTTTTCCAAATTTCTGTTAATGTTGGTATTTTGACCTCTTCCCATGAATCATGGATGTTCTGAAAAGTTGAAATTATTCCTTTATCCATGGGACTGCAGAATGAATGTGCATTAGCAAGATAAAAACATTGTTAATTTCCTTGTAGGTGACTAGATCCTCTTGAGTGACCAGGTACATTTGTCAGTGAGCAGCCATATTTTGAAAGGACTCTTTTTTTCTGAGTGGTATGTCTCAATAGTGAACTTAAAACACTCAGTAAACCATGTTGCAACCGATGTACTGTCATCTATACTTGTTCCATTTACAGAATATAGGCAAAATAGATGTAGCATAATACTTGAGGATCCTAGGACTTTCAGAATCATAAATAAGCACTGGCTTCAACTTTTAAGTCACTAGCTACGGCAACCCCTAACAAGAGAGTCAGTCCTTTGACACTTTAAAGCCAGGAATTGGCTTCTCCTCTCTAGCTATAAAGGTCCTACATGGCATCTTCTTCCAGTATAAATCTGTTTCATCTATATTGAAAATCTTTTTTAGTATAGACACATTTACCAGTGATTTAACTTGACCTTCAGGATAATTTGCTTGCAGAGTCTACATCAGCACTTGCTGCTTCACCTTGTACTTTTATGTTATAGCAATGGCTTCTTAAATCTCATGAGCCACCCTCCACTAGCGTCAGACTTCTCTTCTGCAGTTCCCTGATTTCTCTTATCCTTCATATAATTGAAGAGAATTGGGGCTTTGCTGTGGATTGGGCTTTACTGAAGAGAGTGCTATGGCTGGTTGTTCTAACTAGACCACTAAATTTTTCTCTTATCAACAGGTTTTGTTTTCTTAACATATGTTCCCTGGAGTTGCACTTTTAATTTCTTTCAACAACTTTTCCTTCGTGTTTGCAATGTGACTAAGTACATAAGAGGCCCGGCTTTCAGCCTGTTTTGCTTTCTACATGCCTTCCTCACTGAGCTTAATAATTTCTAGTTTTTTGTTTAACCCGAGAGATATGTGAATCTTCCTTTCATTTGAACATTTAGAGGCTTCTGTAAGGTTATTAAATTGTCCTAATCTCGATAGTATTGTATCTCAGGGAATAGGGAGGCCCGAGGACAGGGAGAGATAGGGAAATGGCTCATTGGTGGAGCATTTAGAACACACGCTAATTACCAATTAAATTCACATCTTGAGTATAGTTTGTGATTTTCCAAAATAATTTCAATAACATCAAAGATCACTGACCACCATAACAGCTATAATAATAGTGTAAAAGTTTGAAGTATTGTGATCATTATCAAAGTGTGACACAGAGACCTGAAGTGAGCACATGATGCTGAAAAAATGGCATCGATAGACTTGTTTAATGCAGAGTTGCCACAAATCTTCATTTTGTTAGAAGACATGATTAGAAACACAGTAAGGAGGTATGCTAAGTGAAATAATCAATCAGAAAAATATATAGAATCTTTAAAAAAAGCAAGTGCTTTTGGACCTCCGTATCCAGAGGTTTCCAAGTCCATCGATTCACCAACTAGGATGGAACATGTGTACATTGTACTGGAGGTTAAGGAAGATATAGGTAGGTTATATTCAAATACTCAGCCATTTTATATAAGGAATTGGAATTTTCACTGGCACAGGAATATTTGTAGATTTTTATATCCCTGGGGGGTCCTGAACCATTTCCTTGATACCAAGGGTTGACTCTTCTTATAGATACAGAAAACAGTTTGTGGTAAGGGTGGGTTATATGTGTATAGAATAGGTGGAGGTGGTCAAAAGGTGCAAACAAGTCTGGGTTTTATAATATATAGCATGGTGACTATAGTTAACTACTGTATTATATATTTGAAAATAGGAGAATGGGTCATAAAAGTTCTCAACACAAGAAACATTAATTACTGTATGGTGGTAGATACTCACCAGACTTACGGTGGTGAACATTTCACAGTATGTACAAATATTGTGTACTTGAAACTAATGTAATATTATTTCAACTATGTCTTCATTTTAAAAAATGAAAAGGTTACTGTTAGAGAAATCAGAAGTTTCCCTCCCTCCCCACTGTTTCAAAAGTGATTTTCTTTTAAATGGAATTCTCTGGTATTTTTATTGAAGTCAAATCTCAAAGTTACCTGTTTCATTTCAGAATGTTGAACCTTCTGACAAAAATCCAATTCATTTTGAACTGAGTGTTGAAAGCCAAAATGCAGAAACAAAGTTTTTCAACCAAGTTTCTAAGAATCTTTCAATTCAGAGGTAAAAGATGTATTTTTATTATTGTATATTTTTTTGTATTCATTAGTCTTTGATGAGTGGTTAACTTCCCAATTATCTTTGATGAAACTATTTGTATAGGTTATGTACCACAGGTGTTTTTCCTTAAAATGCATTCCTTCATACTCAGGTTGGATTATAATTTCAAGGAAGTGACAACTCTGTTATGGTTCTCATATGAATTGATTTAATGCGTCGGAGAGAGGGGGATGTACTGGTCAAGAAATTACCTAGGAGGAAACATGCTCTTTTTATTTAACTTGATTTCTGTTTGTTCTTCTCTTCCTTGTACTTTTAAACTCAGGCCTTTCAAATAAACATCTCTAAAAGTAGGCAGGCAGGCAGGAAGAGAGGGGAGGAAGAAGCTTTTGTTTAGTTGTTCACACAGTTTGTTTCCCTGGCACCCAGGAATCAAACCCAGTGATATGTTGCTTATGCTCCTTTGGAGGTGATTGACCTAACCGCTGTTCCACCAGAGTGCATGTAAAAAAAGTTTTTTTGAAAGGCTTAAACAAGATATATTTGGGGAATATTAATTAAATTATACTTTGTGACTTTTGGGTCAGAGTATCACATTTTATGTTGAAGATATGCCCTTGTATTAGTCCTTAGGGTTATTCAGAGAAACAGAACTAAGAGGATGTAGCTACGGAGAGAGAGAATTTGTGGATTTTTTAGGGAATAGGCTCACATAATGTGAAGGCTTAGCAAGTCCAACCCTGCAAGCTAGGCCAGCAGGCTGAGAGAAGTTTTCAGAGTCCAAAGGCTGTCTTCTAGCAGAATTCTATCTTCTTGAGAAGGTTAGTTTTTTTCTTTTAAGACCTTTAGCTAATTGGATGAGGGCCACACACATTATGGAGGATAATCTGCTTTACTCAAAATCTACTGATATAGATGTTAATCTCATCTAAAAATAACTTGATAGAAAAATCTAGACTAGTATTGATTGCCCAAATGTCTGGGTAGTACTATTGCCTGACCAAGTTGACATATAAAATTAACCTTTCATATCCTTATTCCAAGTTTCTCTATTATGTGTCTGATTCTGTGCTAAGAGCTGGAGATACGGTAATATTGAAAACTGATGCAGACATGTTCTCTTTCTTCATGGAAATTTTAGTCCATTGATGGAGGGTTTATAGTTCTACATATTAGGTCCATTAACTTAATGTTACCCAAATATTTAATAACTTCATTTAAAAGTCACTCTTTGCATGCTGGTTAATTCTTTGACTCTAGTTCAGAAACTATTCTTATTTTTAACTTGGCCTAGCAGTTCATTTGTCCTTTTTTTAACTTTTTGACTATAATCTTAAAACCTGTCTTTTGGTCCCTTTAGAAGTATCTGTTTAGTATCTTGCATGAAAAACAAGTAGATGTAAGTTTAATTAAAAAGTATCAGAATTATTGGGAAATTAACTTGACTTTTTTTGTAGCATTCATTCATCTGTCCTTATACTTAATTCTGTTGGTGGGAATTTATTATAATACAAGTTTCAAAATAGATACCATCTCTTTATAGAGGCTGCATAATAGTTATGAGCTCAGGTTATGGTATATATTTGAGTTTAAGTCCTGATTCTAAACAGTAGTATACCATCAGTCAAAGGGGAGTTACCACTGTGTAAGTTTCTTCTTGCTGCTGTAGCAAATTACTGCAGACTGTTGACTTAAACAGACATGTTGTAGTCTTAGAGCTTAGAAGGCCAAAATGAGTCTTTGCGGATAAAATCAAAGTGATAGTTGTGCTTCATTCCTTTTGGGAACTTTAGTGGACAGTCTATTTTATTCCTTTTTCCAACTTTGAAAGGCTGCCTGCATTCCTTGCCTTTTGCTCCATCTTTTTTTTTTTAAACCCCAATTCCCTGGGTTTAGCATAGGTTTTACCTGACCTGCACCTTAGCCACCTGCACAGAGGGTTGTGTCCTTTGCTCTGTCTTTAAATCTAGCAGCATATATCTTGCTCTCTCTGACCTCTGTTTCTATCTTCACTTCTCTAGTGTTATCCCTCTTATTTCTGTCTTATAAGGACCTTTATGATTACATTGTGCCTGTCTGTAGATACCTGAAGATAATTTCCACATCCCAGGATTCTTAATCACACCCTCAAACCCCTTTTACCTTATATAGTAACCTACTCACAGGTTTGGGGATTACAAAGATTTCTTTTCCCCACATAGTTGTGTAACCATCACCACCATCCATCTCTAGAATTTTTTCATCTTCCCAGACTGAATAAAATCTTGTCCCCATTAGACACTAACTTCTCATTCCCCTTCCCTCGGCCCCTGGCCATCTGCCTTGTACTTTCTGTCTCTAGGAAGTTGAATGTTCCAGGTACTACTTAAATGGAATCACACACTATTGGTGCTTTTTGTGTTTGTCCTATCCATAATTTTTCTTTAAAGGAAAGATATTGGTAGGAATGAAGGTAAGTAGAGGCAGGCAAGCAGGAAGAGAGAGAGAGGAGGAAAAGCATTTGTGTATTTTATTTAGCTGTTCATGTCGGTTGGTCCTCGCAACCCTGGGTGGTAAACCCGGTCCTCGGGATATATGTAGACTATGCTGATGGATTTAACTGCTAAATAGAAAGATACTTGAGATAAACTCTTTGCATTTGGGACATTTTCAATTATCCATGAAATAGGTTAAATCACCAGAAAACTATATTCTTTTTTGTTTTTTAATGATTTTCTGTGGTGAAAATAGCATGACCCCATAATTTTATACCTAAGGGCCAATCAAGGAGAATACAGGTCTATGTTCTCCCACATGCCCTGTGTTCAAGCCCCCAATCTGGGGGAATCAGTGTAAATAACTAAGTGAAAATAAACCGAGTGCTTCTTCCTCCTCTCCCTGCCTGTCTACCTACTCACCTTCATTCCTGCTGCACCTTTCTGTTAATAAAAAAAGACAACAACAAAAAATGGGGTTAAACTCCTTTGATCAGATAAATAGTTTGGTTTATTAAGCATGAGTGGACCAACTTTCCTGGGTTACTAACAGTGACCTGAAAAATAAAATAAATTTTGGTTGTCAGATAATAAATGATCTGTATACTACTGTGACTTATTAAAGTACTTGATTCTGTTTCAAAAAGAACAAATGAAGACTTGTCTTCTCTCTACTCTTTAGGTCTTCCCAAAAGTTATCTCCAAGGAGAATGCCAATAACTGATCATGACACTGGTGTTAAAGATGAAGATTTTTCTCCAAGACCAATTCCTAGTCCTCATCCAGTGAGTCAGAAGGTAGCACTGAACTTACTTAAAAAGTCACCTGTGGGTTGCACCCTGTGGCTCAGGCAGCTAAGGTGCATACCACATAAAGCTCAAGGGCTTGAGTTTATGACCCGGGCCAGTGGGAGTGGTGTATGGAGGGAGCACCGATAAAAACCCACCTTCACTTCATGGTTAGAAATATAAAAGTTTCTTTGTGTCAAAGCACTCAATAATGCTATCTAAAATTTATGTATGTTTCATCCTGATATAGCTACCTAAATACATATATATGTATGTATATGTATTTATGTATGTGTGCATTATTTATGTATGTCTGTATATTCCTCATGGGTACGTGTAATTATTATAGAAAATAATCTAAATACATTTATACACATGTGTGTGGTATGTACATTTAATTATTTTTCCCAGAAAAAGCTGAGGCACAAATTGGTTAGGTTACCTGCCTAAGACTGCAGCTAATAAAGCTGGAATTTCAATTCATGCTACAGTATTTAATACTTTAGCCTGTGTACATAGACTCAACATTCTACGCGGTCATCAGAACTTGGCACTAGTTTTTATTAGCATGTTCTGAGAAAATATTCTCCTTGTTTTTAGAAGATAGTTGCTGATAACGCCTGTCAGCATTTCTTTATTTCAGTTAACCAGTAAGTTGTTTTAGAATTGTTGTACCATAATTGGACTGATTGCTTAATTGAATAGAAATGAATTGTATTTTTAATTTCTTAAAATTTTTTAAAAAGACTTGCAAAAAGTCTTGAGTTATAACCAAATTCATCACAACTAATATTTTGTTTACTTTTTTCTGCTCTCTTCCGACTTCTTAGTGTCAGTAGAAAGAATAATGGTGAATAATTTCACTTAGTCAAAAAATACTCTGAAATTTTTATTGTAAATTGATTGTTATTTAAGTTGCAGAAATATTATTTGCTCCTATGTCTGTAGAACAGTTCTTCTTATGATCATATTTTTCTACAGATACAGGGTTAAAGAAAAATGTTATAAAGCAAGTTTACTATATTGTGTTCTGAGATATAAGCAACGTTAATCACTGTTCCAATAAATGGAGTTCTGTTGTTAAATAAATTTGTGGGATGCTTAGTTCTGTTCTCTGAGGTTTTGCCTCAGAATTATACTCCATCGTGCTTAACACATAGAAAATACCAAAAAAAAAAAAAATTATTTAAAGAATAAAGAATTCTTAATTAAAGAATAAAGCACTTCTAATAAGTAACAATAGAATTTGGGAAATACTGTTTGGAGGAAGTAAAGCACTTCTTCTGAAAAATACTTTTTCATGTCTTTCCCATTTATAGGTTTCTGTGATCCAACCATTAGTTCCTGAACTTTCACTCGTTTTAGATGGCAATTTAATAGAATCAGTTCCTCTGCCTAACCCACTGGAAATGGTGAATAATGCAAGTCCTCCCTTGCTGGTTGACCGTTGTGAACATTTGGAGCCGCTGCAGCCCCGGATTTATGATGAGAAACACAGCCCAGAAGCTGAAGCTGGAGAGCCTTCCGTGAGAGGGCTCCCAGATCAATTAAACCAGGCCACTGCTCCTTTGAGACCATGCAGAGTAAGACAACCGTCTGCCTGCAAGAAAGAGAACCCCAGTATCAGGAACAGTGCTAAACCATCTTCTCTTAATGGGCCACCTGCTGAGACATCTGAGAAGCTTCAAACAGTTTCTGCTGGAAAAGTGCACAAAGATGACTATCCTAAAAGACCCCCTACATTTAATTCTAAGCTGTCTTCTCTTGCCCCACAGTCCTACCCTCACAATTTTGTTTTCTCACCCCCTAATTCAGGAAGACCAGTGGAACTTCAGATACCTACTCCCCCACCACCGTCTTGCTATTCCACAAATGTTTGCAGTTGTTGTCAGCACCATGGCCATATTCAGTATACACCAATAAATTCTTGGCAAGGAATGAATCCAGTAGAACCCATTCAAGACTTCCAGACTGAAGCTCTTCAGAAGCATTCATTGTTTCACCCAAATGGATGTCATGCTCTTTACCATAATGTGTTCTATCCTTCAAGTAGTCCAATAGCTTCGAGACCTCAGGGAAACACGGGTGGTTGTTCTCCCCACAGCAGTGTAGAACCATCGCCTGTGGCAAGATTGTCTTCACATGTGGATTCATGTAACCCACGACCTTGTGCAGTGTGTGTGCACGCCCCCAAGACTGGGTCAGATAATGGAATGATGGGCCTGTCTCCGGATGCTTATAGGTTCCTCACTGAACAAGACAAACAACTGAGACTACTTCAGGCACAGGTTTGTTAGGAGCTCTCTCAGTTCTATTCTTGGTATTAATATGGCTTCTTAAAAGTAACTAGCAACGGTACATCTTTGTGAATCAGACAGCTGTGTGTGGACCATGTAAAATCCAGGAACCTGGATTTGAGCCTGCGTACTGGGCTGAAAAACCTAAATAATGATGCTTTTTCCTTTCCCTTCCTCCCACCCTCCCTCCTTCTCCTCTCACTTCTTTTCTTCCTCTCTTTAAAGAAAAAACAAAACAGATGACTCTTTAGTAGTTACATTTTATGAAGTAGAATTGTATAATGTCAGAACTAGAAGGAGTCTTAGAAACTGAATTCTAGTGCCTTTGTTTTGTAGATAAGATTAGAGCGGGAAAAAGAATTTACCCGGTGACATGTTACTAGTTAGGAGTTGAACCAGAACTAGAAAGCACACCTTCTATTATTTATTTTATTTTATATTTTATATTTTAACTTACAACATGAAAGTATTTTTCTTTCATTTTTTACCTCTAGTGAGGTCTTTATCATTTCTGAAGCTATATATACAACTAAATATAAAGACTGCATAATAGATTCTGGTTTGTCAATCCTATAGTAAGTATGTATAGTAACCCTTGACCAGTGTACCTTTAGAGGTGAGCTCTAAAACATCTGTGTCTATACTAGACCTATTTTCCACTTTATTTTGAAGTGCTTCCTTTCTTTAGACCCTTACGGTAAAATTTGTAGTCTTTTCATTTATCTTTAAACAGTTTAGTCTTTAAATATCGTGTCATTGTTTTTCTTTACTGACACACTTCTAAACACTGACCTGCTCCAGCAGGGCACGCCTACTTACATTTTTCAGAAACAAGATTGACATTAAAAATTTCTAAACTCTGCCTAAAAGGGGGTTTAGAATAGGATACCTGAGAAGAGTTTAACTTTGCTCTTTTTAACCTAGGTAAATTATTTGAAAGTAAAAATACTAGTTTTATTTTAAAAAGTCTTAACTATTTAGCAGAAATTTTAGTATAGCTAAATATTTCACTTTGAAAAGAATTCTCATTTCCTGTCTTATTTTAAAAAAGACTTCTAGAAGCAAAAAATCTTAGTTGTTTGGATTCATATATTTAAAAGTAAATTATAGACTACTGGGTCTGTTCGAGATTATCTGAGTATCTAGAAAATGCTTCTATGATAAATATAGCGTTTTGTTTATCAAGTGTTTTTGTTTAAACTTTATTTTAGATAGCATTATTTAAGTTTTAAAAAAGTATATGACATGCCCTGGTGGACTAGCGGTTTGGTCTGCTGCCTTTTATGAACGCAGTCCACGTACATCCCAGGGACCTCAGGGAGGCAACAATATGAGGAACTAAATAAAATAAATAAAAATGCTCCCTCCTCTCTTGCCTGCCTGC
The DNA here is from genome assembly GCA_004363575.1 of Solenodon paradoxus. NCBI lineage: Eukaryota > Metazoa > Chordata > Mammalia > Eulipotyphla > Solenodontidae > Solenodon > Solenodon paradoxus. The sequence goes on from RJWH01006687.1 coordinate 31,152, forward strand.
ATCTTTTCTTTAAAGAAATGAATTATAACATTTTCTATATACATGTATATGGAATTAACTTTCCATAGGTTTCTATTATAATAATGTAGGACAAATTTTCTAATTGGTCTCCTATTGACTATTTCAATAGTTTGAAGCTTCTGCTATTAAAAAAATGCAGCACTGAATAGCCTCATACTTGTATCTTCCTGCATATGTGCATATATTTCTCTAGCATATGTCCTAGAAGTGAAAACTTAGGAAGTCAAAGAGAACACGTTTATTTACATATATATGTATTTTATTTATTTTTATTTTTATTGTTTTTAAAGAAAGGTGCAGACAGGAATGAAGGCAAGTAGGCAGGCAGGCAGAAAGAGAGGGGGAAGTATCTTTATTTTTATTTTTATTTAGTTGTTCACACTGTTTCCCCCCGGACTCAGGACTTGAACCCAAGTGTATTTGGCTTGTTTCTTCAGAGGCATGACCCAACCACTGTTCCACTAGGATGTGCCATGTATTATTTGTTTGTTTATTTGTTTTAAAGAAAACGTGCAGGAAGAGAGAGGAGGAGGAAGCTTTTTTGTTTTATTTATTTTATTTAGTAGTTCATTTTGGTTGTTTCCCTGGGTCCAGGGACACAAATCCAGGTCCCCGGAATGCATGTGAACTATACCCAGCTGAAGGTGACGGACCAGTTGCCATCCACCATGGTGTGCCAGGAGAACACACATTTTATATGTTCAAAGATACTCACAATTGTTCCTCTCCCAATATCATAGTCTCATTTCAGTATAATGCTTAAGAGATGGGCCCTGGCTCCGGGCTCCTTGGACTCTAATGCAGTTTCTTCATAACATAAATTGTGTGAACTTGGGCAAGTTGCTTTATCTCTCTCACTTAAATTTTCTTGTCTACAACATAAGTATATACATAAGTATATTGAGTTCTAATGAGTGAATGATTTGCTAGGTAGTGGCTTAGAATAGTGCCTGCCATATAGTTAGTAATTGGTAAATGTTAACTTTTTCATTATAATTATTAATTCAGTTAATGACATCACTTCTCAGGTCAAAATCCCAGGTGTCAAAAGCCCAGACTTCAGATTCAGATAAATCTTGAACTACTCTTTGCCACCTTTCCTGCTGCTACTCTGATTCAAATCATTGTCTTCTCTTAACACGCGGCTTCCAGTTCCATGCAGTTGCAAACACTACAGCCACCCTGTTAAAGCGCAAGTCAAATTATAAGTCACCCCCTTAAACTGTTAGTGGCTTTCCATCTGCAATTAGAATAAAATGTAAATCCCTTTACTTGACCCTCAAGCCCTTTGGATTTTGCTTTTATCTTTCTCTCCCAGCTCATCTCTTAACCTGTTTTCCATGTTCACAGTAGTTCAACTGCAGTAATGTGATTTTTGTTCTTTAAAAACATGATCGTGTTCTACTTTAGGTTTATAAGCTTACAGTTCCCTTTGCCTGAAACATTCTTTTATTTCTCATGGATGGCTGCTTTCATCATTCCTGCATTAACTGCATGTGTTTGTTTTTGTTTTTGTCTCTAGTGAGCTCTAGGGAGGTTGCTTATAAGATTCATCACTGTATTCTTACATCTTGAATAGTACTTTACATATAAATAGTTGTTTAGTTCATATTTTATAAATTGGATGAGTTAAAGTGGCCATATGAAAAAGGATATAGCAATTTAATATTGCAAAAATGTTTCCTTATCTCCAGTACTGTTCATATCAACTCTTAAGTTATAATGTCTTATAAATAATTTCTTTTTAATATTCTGTAGCTTTCAGAGCGTACACTTTAGCCCCCTGAGGCATGGAGGAGTCCATAAATTAAAAAGTTTAATTTGCATTGTATTTTTATATGTAAAATCAATGACTTTATTTATTGGCCACTTGTATTTTTGTTCTAGTAAGTCTATGTGTTATTTATCTATTTTTCTATTGTTTTCTAATTAATTTATAGAGAGCTAGTTGTATATTAAGGAAATTAGTTCTTTATATGATTTGTGTGGTATCATAGTTTGTCTTAAGTATTTTGTGTTCTAACCATTAATTTTGTACAGAATATTACAATTTAAATATCGTTAAATTTGTCAGTCGTTTTCTTTCTGAGCTTGGTATTATGTTTAGAAAAACCTACTGCCCCACGATTATAAAAGATTCATTCTTCATTCTTCCTCCTCCTTCAGGATTATGTATGTTGTTTCTATTTATGACCTACAATAATTTTTTTCTAATTCACTCATGACTGACTCCATATATTTATTGCATAATACATCTCTCTGTTAACAAGTGAGAATTGTGTTTTATTATATAATGGAAGTACCAATTTACGTCTGTTTCCGTACTGTATTCTGCTTCATTGATCTGCCTGTCTTAGCACCAGTACCATTCAATTTAATCACGCATTGCTTTATAACAGGTCTTATATTGAATGTTTTCTGTGCGAGCTCTCTAAACCTCACCTTTTTTATCTGTAAATTGGGAGCAGCAATTAGTATTATATGCAGATTTGAAGGTTCAGTGAGTGAGAGTGAAAGAGAGAGTGTGTGTAGCTTAATGTAGGACTTGGCTGTGGTAAGTACTCAACAAATTACAGCTATCTTTATCTCTTAATCCTCAAAACTCCCTTAGTTCAGATGATGCTAAAGCACATAGAAGTTAAATAGCTTTTCCAAAAGGTAGCAGTGTAGGATTTAAACTTAGGTGCTTCTGACACCAAAGCCCGTGTTCCAAACCACTATATGCATATGCTCTTTTGTGTTATTAATGCCTCTTTTAGTTCTACCAATCTTAATTTCTTTATAATGCTTATTTTCTCATTAATAAAATGACTCCACTAAAATTAATGAGATGAATTGAACATAATAGGTAATTTATAGGAAAATAGAAAGTCTGTGTTTAAAAAGGAAGGCTTCTACACTTGCCCATGTGAAATGAAACAATATATTCACAGAAAAACTTACATACATAGGTTCACAGTATTATTTATCATAGCCAAAAATAAAAATAATCTAGATATCCTTCAACTGATAAATATTTAAGCAGTTTGACATAGCCATACAATGTGATACTCAGCCATCAAAAAGAATAACAAAGTCATGTGGTCAATGACAAGCCATTTATATGATTATATGACTGTGGTCTCATTTAGCCTATGGGTGTGATATGCTATGGCATGTAAGTTTGTGTAATTACATTCTGTGACATTCAGATAATGACAAAATTGTCTGTAGATGCTTTTCTCTAAATGTATCCATGGTTAAGCCAAGTATGACTGTTCTGATAGGACAGCATGGATGACTTAGAAAGCTTTATGCTGAGTAAAAGAAGCAAGATACAAAGCCACTTAATGTATGGTTCCATTTATATAAAATTTCCAAAACAGACAAATCTCTAGAGAAAGGGAATAGATAAATAATGACCAGGAGCTAGGGAAAGGGCCAATAGAGAGTGACTACTAATGGGTACAGAATTTGCGGGGGATTGATGAGAATTTTCTGAAATTAGTGAGATGGTTGTAAAGTTTGTGAAAATACTAAAACCAGCTGAACTGTATATTTTAAAGGAATAACTTTCATGGTGTATGAATTTATCTCAATTTATAAGAAGAGCAGAAGCTTTTGGTGTTTGAACCTCATCTTTGCTACACTTGTTAGTTTCATGACCTGAGCAAGTAACTTCACTTTTAATTTCTCAGGTTTTCTTATCTTATCAAATGTAAGTAATAGCTGTACATTCTTCAGGGTTGTAAAAATCATACATAAAAGCTGTGAGCATACAGTATCATTAAAAGAAAGCACTTGGTGTTAACTTTGTTAATATTCACAGTATTAATATTTCCAGTTTCAGCATTGCCAAACATGGGCAGTTCTGATTGATCTTTATAAGAATCTCATCTAAAATTGTTCACTATTCTGTATATAGATTTAGAGTATACCTTTGACTTGTAAGTGAAAGAGGACTAAAATGTTGAAGTGTTAGCATTCAGGCTTTTCTATATGAGTGTCAATTTATGAATGCTAATCTAAATACCTGTATGTTTTCACTCTTAAATTTATATTTAACCCAAAGTACTTCTTAATGACAAATGATAATCTTCTACATTGGATGCATCTTATGGTGTGATCTGTTGAAATGGTGAAATATTTAATGAAAAGTTAGTTGTTTATAACTGGAGCACTTTGTAATTCATTTTAAACTCTGCTACCAATTTTGTTGATTAACTTTACCGTGAATTTTAAATATGTTTCTTATTGATAGATTCAGCGTTTATTGGAAGCACAGTCTCTTCAGTCTTGTTCCCCTAAGACAACCACTGCTGAAGACGCAGTACAAGCGACAAGGCAGATGGAGTCGGTTTCCATGGAAGCACAATCGTCCGCTGGTTTGCACATGAGAAAAAGTGTAAGCATTGCTGTAAGCACAGGTGATTTTTTTTTTAATTTATATAAAATTTTTCACATCTTCTTTAAAAAATGTTTACTTTGAAATTGATACATGCCAGGTGATGAGAGTATAACTCATTTAAGTTTTTGTGTAGTTTTACTCTTTATGAAATAAAATTATACCTGAAAAAAGGTATGAAAGCACATAGCATAATAAATTGTTTTTGCTTTTTTTCCAGCCTGAACCCAAGTCTACTAAAAGAAATCATTTGTGGTTTGTGGGATTGGGAAGATTTAGCTTTGTAATGCTATTGATTCTGGGTGTTGAAGGATTTTAATCGGTGAGCTTGAGAGATGGCAAAACAGATTGAGCAGAGAAAAATGGTATCAGCTCGGTGAGAAAACCCAGGCTTTGAGCTGTCCATTATCTCATTACTCTGTAGTGGATATCTTTAATTGCATCTTTTGCAAAGAAATGTCTACTTCATTTGGTCAGTAGCTTTATAGGTGTTTCAAAAAAAATCCGTTAATGATGTTAATGACATATTTTACATATTTCTCATCCTCAGACCATGACATCTTGAAGAACGTTGTTATATCCTTGAGATCTAGCAGGATGTCTACGTACGGGGGATAGCTATAAGAAAGAAAAGGAAGAATCATAGAGTGTTATAGGATTTGATAACTAATTAGATGTGGCCTTTGTGAAACAGGAAAAATTTCAGTTACTCCACCTAATGCCATATGATTTCCTGGATTGTATCCTAGAACAGAAAAAGAACATTTGTGAAAAATCGTAGAAATTAAATAAAGTGTGGTTTTAGTTACTAGTAATACACCGACATTGATTTTCAAAAATGTACCATGGTACGTAAGATGTTAGCAGGGGAAACTGGGCGAAGAGTATACAGGGACTAAAGTTATTCAAGATTCAAGATTTATTGAAGATGAAAGTGAAAGTTACTGCAGGATTTTAAGCCTGGATAACAAAAGGAATGGTAGTAGCATTAAACAGAAGGCAGCAAGTTAGAGAAATAGAGAAGAGAGAGATGAGTTCAGTCTCAACATCTGATGCGGTTAGGCTGCTTTTGGAAACGCAGTGTTACTCAGATGTGTGAAGCATGGAGGTGGGTTGAGAACATGAGACTCATGAAAGTAACGTACAAATCTGGGCCCAGAGAAGGAAAATTAAAGAGTGAGAATAAAGGAAGAAGCCATATCTGTAGTAGCAAAAACCTCATGTGCATTATAAGTCAAATTTAGATATTATTCAATATTCGTTAACTTTTTTGACTGCAAGTAGCAAACCACTTTAAGCAAAGAAGAATTAACTGAAAAATATGGACATGTTTTCTGAAAGCCAAGGAGAAGAATGGGGCTAAATTTCAGAAAAAGACTAGAACCTAGAAACTGGGATATCATCAGGAACATGCATCATTCTACATGACTGTTTGACTCAAAACCCTACTTGCGGTCTTCACTTTTAAATTTAAAATATAGCTCAACCCAGAGCTGCAAAATTTATGGTATACATTTTAACCATATGCTCATATCAGGTTACTATCCTGCAGTCCCAGTTTCAAATTACAGAGAACCTCAGTGTCCTAGTTTGGATTGAGTTTTAATCCCTGGTTTAATGATAGGATAGTTGGGAAGCATATAATAGAGACATTTCTGCTGGAGTTCCCTCCTTTGTTAATTGGATAGGTGACAGTTCTCAGGGGAAGTGTGTGTGTGTGTGTGTGTGTGTGTGTGTGTGTGTGTGTGTGTGTGTGTGTGTGTGTGTGTGTGTTGTAGGTGGTAATGGGTATTGTAGGAGGCATGGGTATTGTAAGCTAAATAAATGTACCCAAAAGTGCAACTTCCCCCATATCCTGTTGAAGAATTATATACTTACTGTGTTACAGTTTCTGTCCCTACACTGTAAGCTTTTGGGACCTGGAACACTGTCTTGTTTTCTTATATCTCATTATCTAATGTGATGCCTAAACCATAATGTGTGAGAATAAATGATAGTTGAAGGAAGTCGTTCATACATTTGAATTGATGTTCTAGAATCATTTGAGGCAAGTTTTTAAGCATAATATATAAAATTCAAGCATTTGAAATCTTCATATTGAGAATGATTATTTATATGCAGAAAATGAATTATAATCATTTTAATTGAATGGCTTCTGCATGTTTATTCTCTAATGATACTTAATTCCCTAAAGATATATATGTTAGTTCAGGAAGAGTAGCAGTACTTAGGTAACTTTTTCAAAATTGTCGTATTAAAAACATTTTTTATTTGGTTGTTGCTTTTGGTTTATCCCCACTTCCCCAACCCCCCAGGTCACAAACCCAGGTCTTTGGTCCAAACCCCACCTTCTCAGCTGCCTGAGTCACAAGGTCACACCCTGAAAAACTTTTATGTTTAGTGAATATAAAATTAAGCCATGATTTTAGTTTATTTTCATAATATCACTTATGTTGACCCTCAAAGTAAAAATCACTTTAACTTGGATTAATTTTTTTGGTTTTAACTATTTGTTTAAATAGAAGTATTTCAAAATTTATGGAATACATACTGCTCAGATTCAAAAACTGATTTGAAGTTGTTAAATATATCATGTATTTTAGATTTTTTTTCATGAGTATTGGAAAAATATAACTAGCACAAATCTGTGCTTTCACAGAAGGTAGTTAAAAATGAAGTGAGTTGATTTAATTTGAATTTACTTTTTTTTTCTTTCTTTAAAGGAAAGGTGTAGGTAGGAATAAAAGCAGGCAGGTGGGAAGAGAAAGGAGGAAGTATTTTGTTTATTTTATTTTGTTTTTCATCTTGGTTCTTTCCCTCAACCCCCAGTCTTGACCAAGGGTCCTTGGGATGTGGACTGTGCCGCAGTACATGAAACCACTAGGCCACCAGACCATGCCTTGAATTTAAATGCTTGCCTAATATAGCATATGTCTGATGCATCCCTAATATATTCTCATAATTACTATAAGGATCAAAATCAGAGAGCTTAGGGATTTGTATTATATATATTTCTTTATTTTTCCCAACAACGGTTTTACGCACATGTATACAAATATAAACCTAAAATCTCATTCCTAACTTTAATAGTAGAACATGTCATTTTAGAGCCATCCCTCTTGAAGAGGCAGGACCCAGAATGTCCCCTTTCCCTCTGTAACCCAATTTTCTTCTATCTTTTTCCTTTCATTTACCTCTTCATGGCAATTCTGAGGAAATTTAATCTAAAAAAAGTTCCAGTAACTATTAAAATAATATAACTACTTTTACTTAACAAAAGTTTGCCTGACAAGTATTTCATATTTGAGTAAGTATCTCTTAACTCGTTGAACTTCCAGGTGCTAGCTTGTTTTGGAATGCAGCAAGTGATGGTCAAGAGCCTGAATCCCAGCTGAAGCAAGATGACACCAAGATTTCCAGTGAGGATATGAATTTTTCTGTTGACATTAATAATGAAATGGCAAGTCCTCCAGGCAGTGCATCTTCATTAAAAGCAATTGATATTCCCGGTTTTGAAGAGAGCAACACTGCTGTGGAAGAAGAATTTAATCAACTACTTTCTGTATCTAAGTAAGGTTTTTGAATCAATATTCATCCTACTTTTTCTTCCCTTCTTTTTCTTTTTAGATTCTACTATTCTTTTGATGTCTGTTTTTTTCTAAGTGTTGTTTTCATTGACATCTTTCCTGATCTGGTTCCTATATAACTGATGATTCTGAGCCTTCTAGAACCATTTCCAGATGTCAGTTACTGGATGTGTGACAATCTGGCTGAATCAAAACATCTGAAGAAAATCTCAAAGATAGATATACTTAGGCCTCACCATAGAGATTCTTAAATCCATGGCTCCCAGATGGAGATGGGACCCTGAATTTCGTAAATTTTATGTAATACTTACATATATGTTTGTGTGTGTTTGTGGGATTTTTTTTCTTTCTTTTTTTTTTGTGGCTTAAACAGCAGACATTTGAGTTCTGGAGGCTGGAAGTCTGAGAGCAGGATATCAGCATGGTTGAGTTCCTGTTGCGGGCGCGCTTCCTCGTTAGATTTTCACAGGGCCTTCTTTGGAGAAGACAGAGAGCTTTTTCTTTTTTTAAAGAAGTACAGTTTAAATATATATGAAATATTATTTTAGATTTACTTCAAAATAGCCTACTGTTTTTTTAAGCTATTCTCTCTTCTTTTTGAAAATTTTCATTTTGAAATTTTCCACTTAAAAAATGAGTTTCAAGGTAATTTAGATCCTCAGCAAATTTGGAATAACAAATTCAGTAAATAGTCTTTGAGTTTCTGGTATGTGTTACCATAGAGCTAGGCCCTAGGAAGCAACAGTAAGTTAGACAAAGCTCCTAACTTCATGAAATTTCCATAAATCGTAGAGATAAACAGTACCTCCATAAGCAGCAAATACACAGTCTCACATAATGACAACTGTTCTGAAGAAAAGAAACCAGGCTTATCAAATGGAGTGTAACGGGCCATGGCATAGTAGTGAAGGGCTATAAATAGGGTAGCAATAGAAGCCTTCCCTGAGGGCTAACATATGAGCAGTTACCTGAATGATAAGGAGCCAGCCAGGCAAACATCTGGAGGAGTGTTCCAGGTGGTGGAAATGACAAGTGTATGCCTTGAGGTGTGCTTGAGCTTGACAGGTCCAGAAGCAAGCAGGAAAGCACTGTGGCTGGACATAGTGACTGAGAGGGAGAACGCAGGAAATGTGGTCAGAGGTATAGGCAGGAGTCAATTTATGGAGGACTTTGTAGGGATGTAGAAAGGAGTTCTGAAGTTATTCTCTGTTCATTAAAGCCAGGGAAGATTTTAGACAACAGAGTAGCATGATCATAATTTTCATTTTTTAAAGACCATCCTCATTTTATGGCAAATGATTGGAAGATGCTTAACAGAGTAGAAGTAGAGAGACTGGTTAGTAAACTAAAGACCAAGTGAGATGAAAGTACCTTGTGCTGGAGTAAGAAGGGACTAACTATAGCTGAATTTTGAAGATAGAGGAATAATGTAAGTGTAAAATGTCAGAGGGTGGTATCACATAAAAGTTAAAAGGTGAATTTGGTGGTGGCGTGGCATGGGTAGACGATCGTTTAGTTGTAAGCCTCATGATAATGTTTGGCACTTTTAATTATTCTAGTTATCACTGGACAGTAAACAGTAAACATGCTCTTCCAGAAAACCAGAGAGAAATATGAATCCGCTTTCAGAATAGTATATGTTTTAGTAATAGAATTCAGTTAAGCATTCCTGGTATATGCCATGTGCAGTAGAAAGATCTGTGTGCGTGTGGTTGGCCTCCCTGTCCCAGCCCTGATGCCGCAGGACAGAGACCACGTCTGCTTCTGTATCACTAGAACTTGTCCCAGGGTCTGACTCCCAGGTTAGCTGCTTCCTGTATATTCACTGACAGGAAGGGCAATTTGGGGTGAGCCCCAAGGTAAGACCCATTTTTTATGGAATAATTAGAGAAACTGAGAACAAAAAGGAATGAACTGTGGTTATTCTTATTTATCTTCCTTGACATATTTCTGTAAACTATAAACTGCTTTCTAGAATTATTGGGAGGAGGGGTCCCCTGAAGTACGGTTGTGTTTTTGGAAAGGTGAAGGCAGGAATGGGGGTTGCAGAGGCAGGCAGACAAGAAGAGAGAGAAGCAAGAAGCACTTTATTTTATTTAGTTGTTCATCTTGGTTGTTCCCACAGGCCCCAGGTTGTGAACCTGGGCCCTCGGGATGTTTGTGAACTGCGCTGGCCTGAGGCAGGTGACTAAACTGCTACTCTACTGGGGCACGCCCCCTGAAATAGTTTTAGTCAAAACTTTAGAAATCTCCTGTCCGTTGTGGCGGTGATCGTTTTTTGTTTTGTTTCTGTTTTTAAAGAGATGAAAGGAAAGGAGGAAGAAGCATTTTTAAGGAAGAAGAGGGCACACATTTATATATTTATTTTTGCTTGTCTTCCTAGTCATCCTGTTACCTCCCTCCCCACTTATATGGTCCACACCCTAGCTGCTGGCTTATTGCTGAGCCACCAGGGCACACCCACTTGTGGTTTTTAACTTCAAAAACAGATGAATTAACTGAATGAATGCAGTTAATTGCTTTTTCAAACCAATTGATCAGCATTATGGACTCCAACACAAAACTGAATGTAAAAATCTTACCTTTGTTCAGCATAATATATTGATTTGGAGAAAGTGCTATCTCAGTGTTTTCTTTGCTGGTTTTGGTGCTTCTCTGAGATTCTTCCTAGACATCAGATTCAAGCTGTGGCTTCCACCACTAACTATTCAGATATGACACCTCATCACCTGGGTTGCCTATCCCTCTGGATATTTTGCTAGATCAGTCTTTCTAATGTTAAAACAATCTGAAGGAAGCATTTATTTGCTTTGCAAAGTAATTGGTAATTGATTGCTTTTTCCCAATAAGGAGTTATGGTATATGTATCTATATTTGAAAATTCTTGACTTCATATCAGTCCTCTGGTTCCAATTAATACCCCCTTTTAATTTCTTTTGCCACAGTGAGAACTATGCTCTCATTACTTACTTCATACTTACATGTACAGTCCTACTGTGCCTGTATAAGGTAGTTCCAGGATTGCTACAAATTTTGAAACAGATTTGCTGTTTCAACTAAATAATGTACTTGTTAATAATTCTTTTTACCTTTAACCTTAGGATATCCAATGAAAATATCTTTTCTCATAGTTATTTAAGTTAGTTCTTTTCTTACCTGTTCCCTTACTTGGTTGTTACTTATTTATAAAGTTATTAAGTTGATTTATTACTGTTTTTATTTCATTTTGGGTCCCCGCCAATTCTGGTGATTTTTATGTTTTAGATATATAAAACATTGCTATGGTTCTAACAGACCAAAGTACATAAAGAGTATATACTCAAAAAAGTATTCTTCCCTTCTCACTCTGCTATGCTGTTCCCAAATCCCACCTTTTCCCATCTATTTCCTTAGAAAACCCATCTCTTAGGTACTGATTTATCCTTACTCTGTACTTTTTGCACAAATGAGTACACATGTCTATGTTATGTTACTTCATTACTGCACAGTGTAGAAAGTGGCATACCATAAGTGTTTTGAACTTTTGCTTTTCACTTAACAGTGTATAACGGATACCACTCCAAATCAGCTCCCAGAGTTCTTTTTCATTCTTTTTTTAAAATGTAACTGTATAGTACTCCATTGTGTGGTTATACTGCAGTTTTACAAACCACTCTCCTATTTATGAACATGTAGACTATTTCAAATACTTTTCCATCACATGCTTCAGTGACCTACTTTGGGCATGTGTATTTTTTAATTGTTTTAGAAGTGGGATTTCTACATCCAAAGTTAAGAGCATCTATAGCTTTGTCAAATGCAGTAAATCCTCACTTAATGTCATTCATTGATAGGTTCTTGGAAACTGACTTTAAGCAAAATGACATAGAACAAAAGCAGGGTCCTAAAATAAGGTCCTTTTGTTCAACATTGGCCAAGATTGCTTTTTCTTATCAATGTTATAATGAAATGACTTAAAACAAATGTTATTCGAGGACCTGCTTGTAAACCAAATTTCTCTGCAGAAGAGCTCTACCAGTTTGCATTCTCATCAGCACACCCATGCCAACATTTAAAAACATTTGTTTTCCGGTCTGGTAGGTGACAGATGCTTTCTCAATATTGTTTTAATTTCCATTTTTTTTAATTATGAATGAATTGGATTACTTTTTTCATGTTGAGGGTTATGTTGATACCTTTATGAATTGTCTGTGTCTTTTGCTATTTTTCTGTTTTAGGTCCTTTACCTTTTTTTTTTTTTTTTAAGAGAGGAAGGTTGAAGAGGAAGAAGCATTTTTAAGGAAGGAGGAGACGGAAACAGTTTTATTATTTATTTTTGTTGTCTACATCCCCCATCCCCAGGTCATGAACCCAGGTCCTTGAGCTTTACATAGTGTGAGCGTGAGCTGCCATTTACCTCTATTTTAAAATGTTCTTTATGTATTAGAGATGGTAGCTCTTTGTTGTACATGTTGTAAATATTTTCTTCCAGTTTGTCAGTTGTCTTTTGACTTTGATGTATTTTTACCATGTAAATATTTCTGTTTTATATGGTCAAATTTAATGATTTGTTTCTTAGATTTATATCTTGACTGTATTTGTATCTTTTGGGTAAACACCCAAAAGTGGGATGACAGGATCTTATGGAATTTCCATATTCAACTTCTTGAGGGCTTTCCATACTGTTTCCCACAGAGAGTTGAACCAATTTGCACTCCCACTAACATTGCAAAAGTGTTCCCTTTTCTCCACATCCTCACCAGCATTCATTGTTTCTGTAGAAAGGTTTTAAATACTACTTTCCATAGGTGTTTGTTCTGTTTTTAGTTTGTTGTTGTTGTTTTTAAACAGAGGAAGGAAGGAGGCAGGCAGGTAACAGAAGACAGGACGGGAAGAGAGAGGAGAAAGAAGTACTTTATTTATTTAGTTGTTCATTTTAGTTGTTGTTCTCCCCTCCACCTTCCATCCTGGGCTGTGAACACAGGTTCTTGGCTTTCTGTGAACTGCTCCCCAGGCATAGACTTAATACCTGAACCACCACATGTAACATTTCCATGGTTATTTTATTATATACTTTTTAATTTAGAAGGTGAAGTTCATTGTATAAGATTAGAAGATATATAAAAGCATAAAGAAAAGAAATGCCATCGTATCTGTAATGATACTATAAATGACAGTTTTTGTGAACTTTTGACAGGGATCTTAAGTGTAATATAAAACCTTAAGTGAAGAAATAATATATTTAGATTTTTCAAATGCTCTAAAATTTCTGTTGCATCAAGTTCATATGAAATCAACAGATTGTTTTCCAGCCTTCAAAGAAAGTTGTCTAAATATATTTTAAATTACATAACTTAGAACAAGAAGAAATCATGATCCAGCTTATATGTAACCTATCAAGCTAAATGCTTAGATAGTGTCACGAAGAGCTGAAAATACAACCAGAATGTTGTTTGAGTCCTACCTCTTCCTTCCAGAGTTTCTGTACTTCAAGTGCATGTGAAAGACACTTTGATAACTAACACTCACATTGTATATTTTTATCCCCTCAAGCAGCTCTTCTCCAGTTGTGAGAAAAGAACCTGATGTGCCTGTTTTCTTTCCGACTTCCCTGCTGGCTGAGAGTGTAAGCATGTGTTTGCAGAGTGGACCAACAGAGGGTGCCAGTATCAACTCTGTGACATCAGGGTTGCCGAATATTGAGCAGGTTTCTCAACCTCTTCCTCATCAACCATCTGAAAACCAGAAAATATGCCAGGACTTGTTGGTGAGAAAATATAAAGCATTTTCTCTGTGCAAGGATTACTCTAGGCTATACTAGTTCAAGCTCTCTTATCTTTAAATAAATTGGGACCTTGATATAAAAGATGTAAGTTATGATAATCTCAATTCAGTAATTTAATATAAGCATGCCAGTCATCAGGCACTTAAGTACCCAGAAAAAATAAACATTTATTTTTTAAGTATAAGTGTTGCTCTTGTGCCAATTTCAGTCTAAGGTTTGTACTAGAAAGAATTTACAGGAAGGTTGAAAGTTGAAGGGTAGTAAAATATTTTTGACTGATTTTAGATAAGCAGATTTTTTATTGAATGCTTAGCTTATTCTAAGGAAATGAACTAAGTAAAGTAGAAAATATAACGATGAGTATGATAGTCTCTGCCTATGAAAACCTGGGGGAAGTAAATAGCACATGGATACCAGTAATAAGCAATTATAGGGTAGACTGAGAAATGCTATAAGCAAAGGCGGCATAGACGAAAAATGGATAATTCTGGTTGGAGGAGGTAGTCATCTTGGAAAGTTTAGAATGTGAGCTGAAACTTGAAGGTTAAATGATCTAGGTTATCGCTTTCATATAAATTGTAGACTAGAACATTTGATTTCTCCATTTATAATTGAAGGTTAATTGAACATACCTTCATAGAACCCTAAGTATTCATTAATGAACGTGAATTTGTTATTTGTCTGCTAGGTCCTGGCTGGAGCTAGTAGTTATGTGTTCAGGGAGTGAAATAATGCTTTGATATTAGAAGAGCAGAGATTTAGACAGGAGTCAGATTCTAAAAGTAGCAAAGAGCTAATTTATAACTCTGGAACATTACCATTTTTCAAGCAAAAGCATGATTGTAAATGTTTATAAAGAGTTCACTATAAATTCTTGAAAGCTTAAAATATTTTTCAAATAAATTGAAATTTGTTGGTTTTAAAATGAACAAATTCTGAACAAGCAGATTCTAAGTTTCCTCTAGAGTCTGATGAAATCACTCATTAGGATGGGCTTCTTTAAAAAAAAATAAAACAAAAATTCCCTAATACTTGCAAGTGTGCTTGATACTTCGTAGAATTTGGCAAGATCTTATTTTGGTTTTCCCCGGCCTTACTTAGGATATTGTTTACATTTTTGTTTCCTAAAATTATTAATAGTGATTTTTCAAGTATGTTCTTTTTAATTTCATCAGGGCCAAGTGAACCACTTATTAAATAACCCCGCCAAAGAAACTGAGCAGCCATCTACTAAAGCAGTAATTATCAGCCATGAATGCACCAGAACTCAAAATGTTTACCATACAAAGAAAAAAAAACATGATTCAGGACTGGTGGACAAGGACTGTGTTCTTAGCGCAACTCTGAAGCAGCTGAGAAGTCTTGGTGTAAACATCGATTCTCCCACAAAAGTGAAGAAAAGCGCACACAACGTCGACCACGCCAGGTAACTTTAAAAGCCTCTTTCAAAGATGAGTATAATTTAGATGGACTGAAGCAATCTCATGAGAAAAAGCATAAACTTGCCACAGTTCTAGTGATTCGTCGCTTATTCAGGGCCCACTCTGTGAGTGATGAATAAGAGATTGTTCGACCCTTTAGAGTCTCCATTTGCTCATTTCTCATGTCTGGAAAGTCTTCCTAGGAGTGAAGATATGTCTGCCAGCTTTTAGATGTGCTGTCATGCAGCTGCGCAATCTGAAAGACAAAAGTTCCTTTTTCTGGGATTATGTTTTGAAGAGTGCAGTTTAATGAACCTGGCTTACTAGGCACCGGTTCCACATGGCCATAATTTCTTCAGATTCCTCTTCATCAAAGGTGATCTCAACACATACTTTACATAAATAAATAAGGAGGATTATTAAAGCGAACATCTGCGACTCTGGCAGCTAAGGTGCAGGCCATGGAAAGTCCATGGACCTGAGTTAGATAATCCAAGGCTGGGGGGAGAAGAAAAAGGAGGATAAAATCTAGAAAGTATGTCTTAAGATTAGCCTGTTTTCTGTTAATTGGTTTTGTTGTTGTTTTCTAATTACAAAAGTCATACAGTCACATGTTTTAAAAAAACAAACAAAAAATACTCTAGGAAATCAGACCAAATACAAAAGCCCCCACTTCCAAAGCTCCTCAATCTGACTCCTCCAAGATTATTTTTGTAACTATTGTTTTTTGTATTTTAGAAATGTTCAGTGTATGTTGAAGTATGTGTGTGTAATGAATGTTATGATTTTTTTTGCTTCACATATCTTACTTTTCTTTATAGTTACAAGCAGTTTTTTCTCATAGTTTCTAATAGCTGCATGATACTCTGTTGTACCCACATACACTATATAATACATTGAATTCCAGTCCTCTGTTAATGGACTTTTTCTCATTTCTTACCTCAAACAATACTAAGGGAACATCGTTCTACAGGTACTTTTACAAGTATGAGTAGAGGATAAATTCCTGGAAGTAGTCAGGGTCAGAGGGTATGTGCATCTAAAGATTTGGAAGATGTCATTTCTTTCCAAAATAATTATACCAGTTTGTATTCCTACCACCAGTGTAGGAGAGTGAGACAAGCATTTCAGAAGGTTTTGTTTCAATACTGTGAGCTAGAGACTATATAATGTATATTGAAATGTACCAATAACCTTATTATTTATGTGGATCATGTAGTATGGCCACCTCTGGGGAATTGATTTTTAGATTATGTATTTCTTCACAGTGATCCTTCATTTTAGTGTGAAACATTCAGTTTTTAGTATATAAAGAACTTGATTTGACATGCCCTGGTGACTTAGCTGACATAGTCCACATACATCCCAAGGACCTGAGTGTGACCTGGGGTCAGGGTACCAACCAAGATAAACAACAAAATAAAAAAAAAAAATGCTTCTTCCTCCTCTCTTCTTGTCTGCGTACCTGTTCACCTTCGTTACTGCCTGTGTCTTTCATTTAAAAAAAGAATTTTTTTAAAAATAAAGGTTTGTTGCTTTAAAAAAAAAAAAAAGAATATTCTGCTCTTACATAGCAATTTATATTCTAAATTACACTATAAAATATTACACAACTATGGTTGGAATTTAAGAAAACATCTGAATAACACCCAAAGAAAATTGACTTTTTAGGAAACATAGTTGTAGTTTCGCTATATATAAAACTTTGTTAAATTTTTTTGCTTAATGTTATAAAATAGGCACTTTCGTTTAACATTATATAGTCTATATATTTCCATAGAGGGATAAACTGACTAAAATTGTACATTAACAAAGTTATATCTTCATGTGGAAAGGTTTTTTTTTAATTTTATTATCTAGTATAAATTATTGAAAGCTTTTGAAATAAGAGTTTGATGCTGTTTTGTGTTGTTCCAACTGACAAGGTAATATAAGCTTATTTTGAAAACTGGAAAATTTAGACAAGGAAAAAAACTATAGTTGTACCAGTCAAGCTCAGTTACTGAAATGTTGCTTTTATATTTCCTTTTATTTGTCTAAAATAATTTTAATAGCAGCCATTTATTGAGCATTCATAATTTGTCAGGAACAGCGTTAAAAGTTTTATGTATCATTATTTCATCTAATCCTTACAGTAATCTCTGTGGGCAGATGTTGCTTTTATTTTTGTTATTCAGATTAGGAAGTTAGGTACCAATTTGCTCAAGGTCCCACACCTTTCATTTTAAACCTTCACTAACTCCAAAGTGCATCATTTTTTTGTTTGTTTTCTACTGTTTTGCTCTTGCTTAATTACTTCTTGCATACTTTTTTTGTGGAGGTTGATGGTGGTATATACATTTTGCTGTTTTTTGTTTTATATTTTAACTATTCTGTATATAACCCAAAAGCTTTGGAGGGGGAGAGCTTTACACTGGGAAACAGGTATGTTTTCCAAGTTGTTGTAACCCTTTCTGAGCATCATATTGATATGGATATAAGAGCCATTGAATGGAAATGTCGTTTGTTTATCTAACTCTTCCCCTCTTGTCCATAGTGAAAAGACTTTGTCAAGTTAGTTCCAGAGTCTTTGTGTGTTCTTTTTAGTGCCTCCTTTATTACTTTTTTTTATTGAAGGAACATTGCATCATAACATTATTGGTTTAAGAATGTTGTTATTGTAAACATCTTTTTGCAAAAATAACAATTTTTAATTTTAGGATTATTTTCTAAATAATGGAAATGGAAAGATAAAGTCAAATGGTAGGAAAGGTGTGCCCTGTTTTAAACCATGCACAGTCCTCATACATTCAAGACCCTAGGACTCGGGGAAACAACCAAGATGAACAACTGAATAAAATAAATTAATGTTTCTGCCTCCTCTCTCAAAAAAAAAAGAAAGGTAGGGAAAATGTTAAGACTGTGGTTGAATAAGACTAAGACTCTTATACTTCTACCAGCTATATGTATTCACCAATGCTTTTACTCATTTTATTAAGGAAATATGTATTGAGCTTCTATTAAGAATCAGCTAGGAGAGATATCATGCTTTACAAAATAACCTGGTAGAGACATTTTTGCTCTTGGAGATTATGGTTCAGTGGAGAAGATGACGGATAGTCAATTATAATATATTCTCATACCTGCTATGAAAGAGGCGGATATCGTATGCTATGTAACCACTTAGGAGAGACACCTGATATTAGCAGTATTTTCATACTGTGCTATAATTACCCTGTATTAAAATAGTCCTTTTTAAAATTTGTGTTACTTAGACCAGAACCTATCTTGTTATTTTCATATTTACTTTATTTATTAGTGGGTTCTGTATCCTATTGTGATTTTTAATGAAGTCATATTTTGTCAGTAGTTTTAGTCCAATGTTTGGAATATCCTCGCAGCCTATCTAGAGTCTGCCTAATTAATTAATTGTTTCATGGTTTGTCTTAAATTGTTTTTTGTTTGCTTGTTTGTGTTAAGGATTGTCTCCTATTCTCACCAAGTTCTAGCTTACCCACCATTGACATTTGCTAGGTTTTGTGTAATCATTTTCATCTAGGATTTTCTTTTTTCGGAATCGTCCTTATCCTTGAAAGCTAAAATCAGATATTTCCTCCTTTGTCAAGTTTTCTGGGACACCTCCCCAGAATAATGATATTTGGTATTTAGAATATCTTCTTAATAGACTATATAGCATGTTCTTGTGATAACCTTCCTGGCAGGATTATGAGTTTCATGCGTGTCTTACTAGTCATTGCCTGTCCACACTTGGTGGGCCTTCCTTCAGTGTCATTCGCTGAGTGAATGAAGTCCTACCCACTGGAGTTATAACTGAGGCTTACAAGGAATGCTTTATTTTCAGTTCCTCCATGGTACTCATGGTCAGTATTTATGTACTTATGGCCTTGTGTTTTTTTTCCCCCCAAAGGAAAGGCTCAGGTAGGAATGAAGGTGAGCTGACAGGCAGGAAGAGAGGCGGAAGAAGCACTTTGATTTTTATTTAGTTGTTCCCATTGGTTGTGTCGTCTCCCCCTCCCTGCACCCCACCCTTTCCCAGGTCTTGAACCCAAGACTTTGGGATGTATGTGGGACTGTGCCCAGGGTGTACTAGACCTCTAGCCCACCAGGGCGTGCCCCTTATTGTTATCTTCTGACACATATCAGTGTACTGTAACTGGTAGGTAGAAGTTCATAGGCAGTTGTTTAGATTTCAAGATTTATTTTTCTAGAGAAATAGTGTTATAAATAGTAGTTTACTATCCCAGGAAAGGAATCTTTGTGATCCTTTACTCTTCTTTTTCTTTCTTTCTTTTTTTTTTTTTTTTTTTTTTTTTTTTTTTTTTTTTTTTTTTTTTTTTTTT